>JABVXS010000401.1:0-33445 GCA_013365335.1 Madathamugadia hiepei
ATGATAATGATGATGATGATGATGATGATGATGATGATGATGATGATGATGATGATGATGATGATGATGATGATGATGATGATGATGATGAATGATGATTCGTCCTTTTTCTAATTTGTCATATTTCCAAAATGTTTTTTTTTTTTGTCAAAAAACGCTCATTTATGAAATTGAAAAAAAAATTTTTTTTTTTCATTTCAAATTTTATTTTATATTTTTGATTTAAAAAAATAAATAAATTCATTTTTATTATTTGTGAAATATAAATGATCATTTGGAGTCAAAAATATTCTGTACAAAAATGATTAATGAAAAAGTTTTTTTTTTTCGTTTTTTCTTTCTAATTGAAATTTGGTCGATTATACGATAACTTTTCATTCACTTCAAAAAAAAATTTCTGTCCTTAATTTGATAAAAATTTTTTTTTGCCTATTTCAGTTTGAATTCATTTAATTAATTAATTTCATTCATTCACAACTCTATAATTCTTCATTTCTGTCCTAAATTTCGATTTTTTTTTTGTTGCAAAAAATTTTTCATTTTCAATTAAAGCGAAATTTAATTCATCTTCACAGCTGTATTATACCATTCTTAAACAGTAAAAGCTAAAATGAAACATTCTGGAAATATGACACATTATTAAATAATTATAAATAAATGGAAAAAGCCAATTATTGATTTGTTAATTAATTGCATTCAAATTGTTCTAAGTAAAATTTTAAATTATAAAAAAAAAACAAAACAAAAGCTAAATACGAAATCGATTTGGCAGTAATTTCATTGTAAGAAAAATTAGGGAGAAGAATGGTTTTTGTTGTGAGTTGAAAATTAAATAATTAATTAAAGCTAAAAAAAAAAAGATAGTTAAATTAATTAAGCAAAATTCAAAATGTTCAACTTCATCTTATCGATTACAATTGAAAAAATTGAAACAACAATTATTAAAATTTCATTTACTTCCTTAAGTTTAGTAATGCTAAAATTTCCAATAAAAAAAAAAAAAAAAACAATAAAGCGAACTAAATTGTGATTAAGTTCAATTAAATAAAAATTTTATAAAACTGAAAAAATTTTTAAAAAAATTAGAATTAGCAAAATGTAAGAATATCGATCGATTATATGGTAAAGTAAATTAAAAGAAATTGCCAAAAATAAACTAACTAATTTGAAGTGCTAAATGGTAAGTTCTAATAATTCAGACGAAAGTAGTACATTTTGAAACAATACTTTTTAAATTTTACATTCATTATTGATATTAGGAAGAAATATAACAATAAGTACTTGAAATTTAATGGAATTAAAATTTAAAATTAACATTATTGCAATGTAATAGGAATAAAAATTTTTGTTAGAAAAAAAAAAAGTTGATCAAATTAAATAAACAAAGGTAAGTTAAATTAACTAGTTTGGAATGAATTTTTTAATTTTTCCACGTTCCAACTATTTGTGAATTTTAAATGCAAATAACATTTTAGCAATGATATTTTCCAAGTTTACATTGCAAAAAAAAAAAAAAAGGAATTGGAAAAATTTTTTTACTAAAAATTAAAAAAAAATTTGCCTTCAAGTCAAAAAAATTACTGGTTAAAAAAAAAAAAAAAAATTGTTGTTCAGTGGTAATAATTTTCATTTTTTAAATTTCATTTTATAATGTAAAATTGTGGTAATTTGAGTTACATTTAATCAATTTTTAAAATAATTTTCATAAAAAATTTTCAATTGAATTTAATCAATTGTAAAAGATCGGGAAAATATGTGTTAAAATTATTTTTTAAGGCTATTTAATAAAATATTGACATTCTTTTGAATATTTAAAAATTTCATTAAAAATGAAATTTAAATAGTTAACAAAAACTTTTAATCAACAAAAAAGTTTTAATTTTGCACCAATTCAAGCTTATTAAGTTTCATTCAGTTCATTGCTCAAATTATCATTGCAACATTTTGTATTTCAAAAAAAAAAAAAATTCAAAAATTAATATTTGGAATGTGAAAATTATGGGAAATAGTTTAAAATTACAATTACTTCGAAATTACTGTAAAACATTTATCCGTTAAAATTGCATTTTTGTGAATTTTTGCGAGATCATCCGTACAATTTTAATAACAAAAGATCGGTTAATGTTACTATCATAAATGATTTTGAAGGAAAAAAAAAAAGGTCACCTGCTTTCAGTCGTCAATTCTCTTCCCAATCCTGCGGTATTAGTAACAAAGTGACAGTGGAAGAAGGGATGGTAAAATTATAGCAATATTATATTGATTATTAGTATTTCATGATAATAGAATTGAGTAACTATTGTAGCTGTTATTTGATAACAGTGATAATGATATTATCAAATATTCACACTTTTGTTCAGGAAAAGTTTACTGTCACTTTGTCACAACACAAATGAGATTGGGAAGAGAACACATAAAAGAGCTCATCGGCAAGATCAAATGACAAGCAATACAATTTATATTATCCTCAAAATAGACTACCACCAATTTTTACTACTCAAAATATATGGATAAGTGTTTGAATAGGTCAAAAAGGCAGGTAGGATAGGTAGTTAAGGTAGGGAAAGCTTTTGTAGTTCGCTATTTCTTACATTCTGTAATGAAGCCATCCGACAAGCAGGCACCGCTTAGTTTACAACAAACGTATATCATCACTTTTGTTACTTTTTTTTTTTTAACGGAAATAAATTTGCATTCAGAGGCAAAGAAAGGGAAAATAAATTTGAAAAAAAAGAAAAAAAGAAAAACAACGAAGTAATAACAAATAGGAAAATTAAAACTAATTTAGTAATGGATGGATTTAGTGTAATCAAAAAGTGAATTTAAATCTAGAAGAGTATTAGACTAAGGCTATGACAAAAAGCTGAGGAATGATGTAAGGCATGAAGTTCAAAAATTAGCAATAAAGGAAAAATGTCGTAGTTTGGCTTAAGGCTTAAGATACGAAGATTTTCAATGATTTCATTGCCTTTTAATGAAAGCCATTAAGTTTGAAAAATAAAAAATTTCTCCTTGAATTTTTCACAAAAATGAAGTAAAAAATCAGGGGTCCATCTGTTTGTGCCCAGCAAACTTGCACTGTAACAGCAGGATGTTCAGGTTGTAAAGTTCTAGCTAGAGTGACCTTCTCCTGGAATTGATGACCTCTTAGAACAACTAGTTTAGTTTGCATTTTTGTCCAGGCATTTCAGGCATACGAGTTGTCCATCTTCCAGGATGGCTGTCTGAAGGCCAATGGATTCATTTAGCTGTTACGGGCTTCCACCTGTCCGATATGCGACATCTTGCTAATAATGATAAATGATAATAATGACAAAACAATGTCACCAATAACGAATCACAGATAATATTAATTATTCATAAGCAATAATAAATAATTATAAGCAATGATGAATAATAAGAGAAAATGAGAAGCAATAGTGATGAATATTAGCAATGACGAATAATAATTAATTATAACAAAAATGGATAATAATAATTAATAAAAAATAATAACAATCGCGCAACAACTGATCATAAACAAAAACTGTGTGCAAATAAAAAAAAAAAAAAAAAACATTAGTAATGATGGAATTATTTAACAGCAACAACAATAGTGATGATTGTTGAAAAAAAAAAAATGCAAAATAATTAATTAATGAAGAATTTTCTTCTTCTTAGCGTTTGTCCCACGTGGTTGTTGGGGTTCGCTATTGTAGAGCGTCGTCTGCACGCCACAGTTTTGTGCTTCGTCAATAAGCCAGAAATCCTTGCTCATGCATGATTCGCATATACCAGGTCTTGTGCATGCACGTCATCGTTAGAGTACGCCCTGTAGCATTCATGCCACTGCGACTAGATTTACACGACTGACCCCGTCGCTATGGTCTGTTGTTGGGAACCGACCGCTTGCGGGCGATACAAATATTAATGAAGAAAAGCAATCATTGTGCTATTAATAACAACAGTAATAGTGGTATTAATTAGCATTAGCTAATAATAATAGAATAATGCAATCATATTAGCCATATGATAGCGATAATATTCCTGATAAATAATTGTAATTAATCTCTATAAATAATAATTTTGAATAATAAGAGAGCAGTGTAAGAATGATTAATGAACAGTAACTGCTAGTAATAGAGTATGCAACAACCATATCACTCAATGATAGCGGTAACATTCGTGATAAATAATTACGATTAATGGCAATGAATGATAACGGCAGTAATATAATGATTATAATTAACAGCAACTGATAATGGTAGAGCAATGAAATTACATTAACCAATGATAGCTAAGCTATAACAAACTACATTAATCGTAGTAAATAACAATGATCAATAATACGAATAGTGATAATGATGATAATTGATAAGAACCGATAATGATAGTGATGATATCAATTAATGATAATGGTAATATTGCGGTAATATTGTCTTACTAATTGACACGTTTAACATACTGATTAATTGCTTTGCCCTGTTAGTGAAGTAAAATTAGCATTTGAATAAAATTGTGCTCTAAAGTTGGGTGCGTGAGTATCGATCAGACTGAATACTTCTTTATCAATAAAGTTTTCCTTCCATTTCATCCCATTCAATGCCATTGACCACTGGCCAGTAAGCAAACAGTGGTCATCCATTTGGTCAACGGCAAACACCACTTCACTTTATTTATATATCATAGTACACTTGTCTGTCATTTCAATTTCTACCTCAAGAAATTCTCAGAAAAATTCCTCTCCCTATCTCTCTCTCGGTCCAACTGTCTGTTCTGTCTTTTACTGTAATCATTCATTTGTCCATCTGTCGATTAGTCTGTTGGTCGGTTTGTCTATCCGTCTGTCTGTTCACTTCTTTCCATTTTTCATACACCTGTCCCCTAAATTAATTCTTAGCAGTTACATTCCTAAAAAAAAAAATTATCATGAAAGGAATGCACACTTGGATTGTCCCTGTGTGTATGTGTCTGTCTCTCTCTCTCTGTATATTTGTCCGCATTTTTTCACAACCATTAATTTAATTAAAAGATATTTCACTTATTTCTTTTTAATTATTTATTTGAAAATTTTCCATTAATTTTTCATACAAGTTTGTAGCTTTTTCTTTTTAGGATTATTTAATTATTGTTAATTAACGCTTGTTATTGTTTTCTTTTTTATTTAACCCGCCGGCATATATTATTATATCATATTTACCGGAACAATGATAGAGCAATCAGTTACGTGATAACAGGTGTAATGATTTCTTCCCAATTCCCCACCCACCCACTTATTCCATTCCTTCCAGAATAGTGTTCCTGCCGGATCCGTTAATTTTCCGGATTACCAAGTTATTTCGCAAACCTTTGAGAAATTATCATAAAATCATGATTTTTTTTCCTTTACAAAAATTTCCATGAATAATCATGAATTTATCTTGGACAAACAATGAGAAATGAGAAATATCCATGTATACATTGGCGTGAAAAGAGCATTGGAATGATGAGAGGCAGACTGAGAAAGAGGATGAGGAGAATGGCAAAGAGCGAAAGGATAAGGGAAGCTTTGTTGGAATCAGTATTGGCGGGGAAAGGTCCTTGGTGATGGATCACTCGGACTACGTGCTACTTGTAAGGACAACTCTTCTGTAATGCCGTCTTCTGTTGGCGGTCAATTCCTCGTCTTTGTAATGACTCATGTTACGCTTCAACGTTCTTCAAGCCATTCATCCAATCATGGCTCATTTAAATGCCGACCGTTACAAACAAACGCTTCCTTGTAATTTACACGACCATTGCTTGGCATATATGATGATGATATGTGCATATGTATTACGTGTTACGTACAATGTACGATTAATACGATGACTCATCCTAACGTCAAATGATGCAGCACTGTCCTGTGTTGGTAACGCGTGAGATACGTGATAACAAGTAATTATGTCTGAAGAATGATTTGTAAAATGATTAATCTGTAATGTAACTTTTAACTGCTATCATTACTGATGTTTTCGCATAGATCAATGTGCTGACTCATCCGGATGAATCATTCATTACATTTAAATGCAAATATTGCCGCGTATTTTATTGAATTTTTCCTAAAGTTTGTTGACCTTAAATAAGATGACTTCTTTCTTTACCATCGAACCAATACATCTCTATGAAGCGTTTTTTATTCACTCATTATTACTATCATTATCATCACTGCTACCACTATCATTATCATCATCACTGCTATCACTATCATTATCAGTACTATCACTATCGCCATCATTATCACTGCTATCACCGTCACTACCATTAAAACCACTAGCACTGTTGGACGGCCATGAAATCATACCACTGTTGGCTGTAATGCTTCGTTCGCGAAACCCCCGTGATCGTTACGTACCTTACGTACCCATAATTTAGCATGATTTGCTGCCAATGCCACTATTACTGCCAATACCGTTATCATCTATCATTATCATTATCATCAAAATTACTGCTACCATTTCCGGTTGTAATAATACCTGTAAATAACGAGATAAAACCGGAAGGAGAGGAGGAAGCAAGTAATTCTGCGGGGAATAGATATTTCTGAATGATTCCCAAGCTTATCACTACAAATATTTTTCCAACTTTTTAATTTACATTATGGCATTTTCAAGCTTTGTACCTGATGTTTGTACCCTTTGTTGAAATAGATGCATTATCGATTAGTGTAATATGCCGGAATTTCCTAAATTCCTCATATTGGTGATTCGTTCTTTTCATATTTCATTTCTTCCAGCTATTTTTTAATCGTTTGTTTTTCTCTCATTAAATTTTTCAGTGTTGAAAATGATCGTTTCAAAATCCACAACTTAATTGAATGAGTAGTCTTGCCAACTTTTTAACCAAAAATTATTTACTAAATTTGGTTTCAAATTCCAATTTTACTCCTTTATTGCCATCATTGAAACAAGTGCATAGTTATTAATTATCAGTACAGCCTTTTCATTTTTTTTGTATGAATGAACTGATTTTAATTTTTATTCCAGTAAAATTGTTTCATTTTTTGCATCAAATTAGTAAGTGAATTTATTTTCAATGCTATTTGAATTCATTTCATAGGTATTGGTGAATGAATTAATTAAAGCATTGAGTAACACTTATTGATTGTAATATTGTGGAATTAATTGAATATTTGAGTGACATTTGTGAATACGTTCTTTTCCTAGTTTCCTTTTTTTTTCTCACTTGGTCTAATTAAATTAATCCATTTAATAGTTGAATCTTATTGAAATGACGTTCGATATGCATGCTTATTCAGAAATCGAAATTTTCATCCGTTTCCATTTCATTTTTAATTTTAGTTTTAATTTCATCAGTCTCATTGGAAAAATTACTTTAATTTTAATGAATTTTAATCTAACTTAGTGGAATTGATATAATAATTGGAAATTTAATCGAAAAAAAAATTTTGCTTAACTGATGAAATATTCT
The DNA here is from genome assembly GCA_013365335.1 of Madathamugadia hiepei. NCBI lineage: Eukaryota > Metazoa > Nematoda > Chromadorea > Rhabditida > Onchocercidae > Madathamugadia > Madathamugadia hiepei. Next base: position 7,429 of record JABVXS010000401.1, read on the forward strand.
TTTTGGTTTTTTTTTTATTTTTTTTAGTTTTATAGTTTGAAAGTGTCTTTAAAAAATAAACTAACGTAGCAAATTTTATCAGCTAGATCATTCATTGACAGCTGACGCCAACTAAATGTTATCTCAATTTTCATGTTTTTTTTTATATTTCATGCGGCAAACGTCTGTTTGTCTGTCTCTCTATCAGCTTTTTAGTTTATTTGAATTGCTCTTTTTTTTTGTTTCCTCATCATTCTCGAGATATTTTTGTTTGATTTGTTGGCCAAAGATTAACCAGTTGATTTATAACTAACTTTCCCAAATGTTTAAGTTTAAGCTTCAAAAAAATTTTTTGGGTTAAACCAAGTTCCTCCTAAAGAACTGACATATTTTGTTGTTATTGTTCGTGCATTCTTACAGTTTGAACTTCAATTAAAACTTTTAAGGCTAAAAGGTCATTTTAGTTATCATAGGAGCTGTAAAATTTTGATGTTATATTTGTTGTTGTTCATACTTGCTAAAAATCGAATTATAATTGAATTACGGTACGGTAACTTTACTAAGTTTGAGATAGATTGTATTGATCTTACTTACCATGGGAGCTGATCTAACCAATACATTTGTTTTTTTACCTTCCTTGCCAATACATCTTTTTTTTTTCTTTTTTACGCTGACTCTTATTTTCTTATTGTTATTTTTGTTTAGCATTCTATTGTATCACAATCAAATTATGCCAAAAATGGTTAAATACTTTGAAAATTGTTCAATCTGTGCATACTAGGAAGAATTTTGTTAGTTAATTTTAGGGTACCCGTATAATTTTTTGAGTTAGCTTAAAGATTCATTGTTCATTGAAGGAAAGGTATATGGCAATGATTCTGACAAGTCATATTAATAGAATTCAAAATGCTTTGAATAATTATTTGAGATTTGAAAAGTTTCTTCTAAAATGTCAACAGATGTTTCTCTTTATGAATTGTGGAATTTCATGATTGAGCTAATAAACGGCACTTAAATTTATAGCACTGAAAACGGAAGAACTGTTAATTTCAAATTGTAATTTGTAATTAATTGATTTAAAATTTTTGCATTGAAATTTTTTTCTTCATTTATTGCTGCTTTAACATTAATGAAATGGAAAAATTCGTTAATCAGCATTATTCAGCAATATGTAATTAAATCGTAATTAATCCGCAGTTTATAATTAAAATCGTGATTATGAATGGCTACTTTTTTAAAAACCAGTACTAATATTGATGTATGATTAAAATCACAATTAGATAACATTGAAATACTGCTCATTTAGCAATTTATAATTGAGATCTGAATTAATGGTTTATAATTGAAATCGTAAATAGCAATGCTACGTTTAAAGTAATTAATTAATGAGTAGAATCATGATCGTAAGCAATGTATGATTCAAATCACAATTAAACTAATGGTTTATTATTAAATGCACAATTAATTAGGAATGCTGTGATTAAAATCATGATTAATTGACGGCTTACAATTTAAATCATGATCATTTAGCAGCAATTTATAATTGGAATCATGATTAGCTTAAGGTTCATGGTTGAAAATCTTGATCAATTAGTAATGTATGATTAAAATAATGATCAGTTAGTAGCGGTAGGACTTTGATGAAAAAAACTTTTTGCTCATTTTTCTTTTTTGTTTGTGTTTTTTTTTTCGACTTCATTTTAACCGTCCACCGGATGAATGTATTTGGTAAAAATAATAAGTAAAAATTAAAAACGAAACATCTGTCATTAAATTAATATTACCATCTGTTCTATCATCTATATTGAGGAAGGAAAAGTTTTTTTTTTTTCTCTTCGTTTTATATTTATTTTATGATGACTTATAATTTTAGCATTCAAATTTTTCCATTTTAGATATTTATGAATTTCATGATTATTTCTAATTACTGAAAAAAAATTAATAAATAAATGCTGCTTATCGAGCATTGAAAATTTGATCACCTGTGGAAGCACATTGGCAAAATATTAAGAAATTTCCAAAAAAAAATTTTTTTTTTTCAGCTAATTAATTAATTTAAAATTATTTTTGATGTTATCAAGAACAATTTTTGTTGATGGTCTAATAAGTTCCACATTTAATATCAAATATAGGATAACGATGAAAATTTTAAAATTTAAAAATATTGAAAAATTAAGGTTTACAAAATGAAAAATCCGTTGAAATTTCTCACTTACTGGTTAAAAAATTAATTTAATTATTGAAATATTTAAGAGCATCGAAAATGATATCTATCAATAATGATACAGTATATTTTGCTCACCATTGATAAATTTATTCGCCAATATTTGAAGTAGTCTAAAGATCAAAGTACTGAACGATAATTTTCCAAAAAAAAAAAATTTTATCTGAAAATGAAGGAATGTAGTCGGATTGATTAATTTGAAATAAAATTGTTTTTTTTAACAAAGAAAAAAAAAAAACGAAGAAGAATTTAATCTGAAAATTTATTACTTTCTTTTCTTTTACTAACAATTATCTCATCATCGATATCACTGTGTTACGATTACGTTCTAATTCCTATCACTTATATTATCATGGATTTTTCATTTATCGTTAATTACTTCTCTTCCTTATTAATTATGAAAATTTAAAATTTTTTAATGTTCCTATAAAAACAATGATATTTCAAAAAAAAAGAGGAAGGAGGAAGAAGTTAGATGGACGATAGAAACGGTTGACCCAATTAATTAGTTACAGCTGCATAATTTGTTCAAACCTTCTCTTCCTACCAGTCATCATCACTATTCTCATCGTCGTAATCAACATTATCATCATCATTGTCACCATTGTCATTATCGTCATCTTCATTATCATCATCATACTGGACATCATCGTTATCATTATCACCATCATTTTCATTGCCACCATTATCATTACCATTACTATTAATATCATCATTACTATCGTTATCACACACGTCATTGCCATGATCAGCATCATGATTTAATTTATTTTCAATCAATTTCATTAGTTTATTTTGATAAGGTATTGTAATTAGCGATATTTTAGCTACGACAATGACGGAGTTGAATTGATGAAGTATTTAGTGGTGATAAGGATGATAAAGGAATGATGGCAAATGAAATCATCTATTCGATATGATACAGATCATCAAGAGGATGTGCTGTACCGATGAAATGATCGTTATCTTTTCCAATTCATTCATATATCGTCGGCTATCTTTTGTCAACAGAACATTTCCCAGGGTGAAAAAAAAACAATTAATATTTAATGTTATTGGAATTTAATGTCGTATTCTAATGTAATTTCATGGCTTACAGATATGTTAGGCATGTGTTTTGAAGGTAAATATGATTATTTTTGTAAAGGATGGTGGCATATACGCTTTGGCATGGCTATTATCAATAATTCGTAAGGCCCAGCATTTTGTAAGGCATGTTTACATCCATAGGCCATAGTTGTGCATTTGCTTGTAAGGCATGTTTATATCCATAGACCGTATTGTGCATCTGTTTGTAGGCATGTTTACATCCATAGGCCATAGTTGTGCATTTGCTTGTAAGACATGTTTATGTCCATAGACCATATTGTGCATCTGTTTGTAAGGCATGTTTACATCCATAGGCCATAGTTGTGCATTTGTTTGTAAGACATGTTTATGTCCATAGGCCATGGTTGTGCATTTGCTTGTAAGGCATGTTTATATCCACAGGAAATTTCATTCTATATGGTTGCTTGCATGCCTAGGCTCGGTTGTATTTATTTGTTAGGCATTGGTATATTTCAAAGCACAGTTATATATTTAATCGACATCTTTAAGGCATGTCAATGTCAACAAGGTATGTCTCTATTTATATGCCATGGTAATACTGTAAAACATTGACTATTTCCATACAGTACGCTTGTATTCTTAAGACATGGCTGCTCATATAAGACATAACTCCTACTGGTCATCAGATGATCAGTTATACAAAGTTATTATCCTTCTTCCAATTAGTCCATTTTTCCTCAATTTGCATCATTTCAAATGTATTGATTTCCTGATTTCCTCTTTCACTCTAAACATTTTAACTGGAAATGTTTAATTTCTGTTTTATGTGAGAATTCCGGACAGTGTTCATATAAGAACTACTAATCTAGCATGAACTAATTTATTGTACTTTAAATATTTTCATTTTGTCTAATGAATTGTTAGACTGTCGCTTTATTGAAATAATTAAACCGTTGATTACATCGAGAGGAACATTCAAAGGTTTCATTCATTTAATTCTTTGGTGATTTTAAATTTGCAAATTTTTTTTTTTATTAATAAGATTGATTAATTTTACAATTGGAATAATTAAGCGTTGTAGTTGTAATATTTTATCATTCTTGTCTATTAATTAATTAATTATTGAATTGTCATTGTTTACTCTCGGTTAGTTAATGTGATTGAGAAGTGAAACAAGCGATCTGTATGTTGGCTCGGAAACTGATTTTACCTGTCCTATGAGCTCTTGGAACAAACTTTTACATGTTATACTGGCTCTGAAACTAATTTTACCAATCCTATTATTGGCTTTGCAAACAAATTTTACTTGTCTCGTTATCTGTTCAAGTAAACCTTGTACAGAGTATCACTTTTCAAGAGATTTTACATTACCACTTTTCAGGAGATTTTACATTACCACTTTCCTGTTGACTAATTTTCCCTTTGTCATCTGTCATTTTTTTCATTTTCTAAATTTCCATCAAAAGCAGTGAAACATTACTTATTCCTGAAAATTTAAGCCTTTTAAAAATTCCATTTAATTTTTATCAATATTCTAGAAATTTTTGCACAACAAAATTCTGTGATATGCTAACAATCCTTTTTTTCGAATGCTTAAGTACTAAATTTCGATCATTAGATAAAAGCGTTCTTTGTCCTTGAATCTTTGATCTTCACCGGAATTCCGGATATTTTCTCTTTCTTTTTTTTTTTAAGAAACGAAATTGGAAAAGATGAATGAATGGAGGAAATAAGCACGATATGATTCATTTCACTGTGCTGACAGAAAAGATAAATGCTAAAAGTGCATACTTAACTTTTGGATGAAAAAAATTGGATGGATTGGTAAAGTATGGAATGAGAAAATATCGAAATAGAATTTTAGTGAAAAATTTATTAACGTATAAGATGAAGATTAAAATTTATTTCTAAATTGTAATTTCGAAATAAATTGAAATTTTGCAAGTTTTTTAAATGGCATTATATTATGTTTGAAAAACGAGAGAGAGTGAGAGAGTGAGAATGAGATATGGAGCACATGTTAACATTTTTTTGGACAAGTTATTTTGTGGTTTAATTTGAAAAATGAAATGATTCATTTTTGATAATTCACAAAATTGATATTAGCAATTAATTAATCAATAATAATGTTTCACTAATGATTTCAAATAAGTCACTTTATTTCCAGTAATTCATTTTCGATGATATTTTCGGGTAGCAAAATACTCTATTATCAATCAATATTTCAAATAATAAAATATTAAGTATTATTGTTTAATAATTAAGGATCAAATTTTTAAGTGATAAATTAATGATTTATTGGATGAATTATATGACTGACTGACTGACTGAATGGGATCGTTATTGTGATTGTGGTAAAGGTGTCGTCGTAAAAGGTTACAAGTGTCGTAGTAGTCGAACGAGCTTGGTTTGGTTGATTTATATAGCATGCCAAAGGTTAAACAACGGGAGAAGATGAAGAAGCGGGGAAGGAGAAGGAGCAGGAGAAATAGCAGGGAGTGAAAGAACTGAAACGTATGGAGGGGTCAAGTTGGTTGATTATTTCAAGGTTAACCGTTGGGGCGATCATCATCAACAAACACTGAGCATTTAAAAAAAAAAAGATTGGAATGTGTATAGAATAGATGGATGGATAGGTATTTAGGTGATAGATACGTAGATGGGTAGGTAAGGGATAACGATAATGGTGATGGTAATTGGTGACAGATGTCGTAGGAAAATATGTGGTCTTACATTAATGATCCATCCCATTCACACCTTCTTCATTGTCAGGCTAAAATTATCGTTGAAAATTGTGTCTTCTTCATTACTATTATCATGATTATTACCATTATCAATAATGATCATTATAATCGTATGATAACGATATCGCTGACTAGCTGACTATCATTAATGCTTATTATAGTCGTGTGACTGTTATCATATTATTTCTTAATAATAATAATTATTATTTTTGTCCTATCATGGTTATTGATGATCATTATCATCAATAACTATGATTGTGGTGATTGATCGTCGTATTATTGTAATTGTATTATAGTGATAATCAATAACACTGATTAAAAATCCTGATCATTTGGGATTATTGTATTAATAATTTTCTTAAATTAAACAAATTAAAAAAAAAAATCTCTTCAACAGCACTTTTTTGTATCGATTTTTTTTTTTAATTTTGAAATGAAAATTCGCAACTTGAACTTTCATCGAACAGCAATTAAGTTAAACTTTTGTAAGATTTGATCGAATGGATAATTGTAATTTTAATTATAATTTTTGTTTCATTTACTTTTTTATTTTTTAATTTGAACTACATCTATGATTAATGAATTTGTTGATGAAAATTGTTTTAGCTATTTTGTTTTGAATTCGTTCAAAGATGATTCATCAAAAAAATGCTAAATTTTTTATTTTATTTATTTTTTGAACATTTTTTCTATGATTCAAATTTGAAAATTTAATACATTGTAAATGCGTTCTTTCATACAGAATGCCTAATATATGAATATTGCATATTTTTTATATCGAAATTGAATATTTGATATATTTTAAGGGGCTTCTACGTATATGGAATATTTTGGTATTTCTTGAAATGTTCAAATCATTAATTTAGAACGCAATGAATATGAGCGTGCCAAATATTTAATATATATAATTTGATATATCTCGAATATCTGATATAATCAAATTCGAATATGTTCTCATCCACGTATTCATTGAATATTCAATATTTCATGGTTTATTAATATTAAGGCATCACCAGTGCTGATATATTGAAATCTCTAATCAATGAATATCTAACATTCATAATTAACATCTAATAGAGTAGTATTTCGATATATTTATGAGTATAAATTGGTTATTGTATTCAAAATATTCAGTAAACCTATAAATTAAATATATAGTGTATGAATATGTAGCACTTATTAACTAAATAGCTAATATGTATCAATATTTAATGTCTGATATTTGAGAATGTATCGATGAGCTGATGCGTATGGATACTTATTTATTGAATATATTGAAAATGAATATTTAATATTTCTAAAGATTAACTGAACATTCGTTGTGATAGTATTCTAGTATGTAGTTGAATGTTGAAATTGAAAGGAAGAATTTGAAATTTTTAATTATTTAAAAAATGAATTAGTAATATTGATTTATTTATGTGCTTTACACTTATGTCGCGCGAATATAAAGTAGATGAATATATATCTAATATCTGATGTAATATATACATACAAGTACACTAGAATATCTAATACTTAATAACCGAATATACTCATATTTTAGGTATTAATCGAATGTCTGATAATTTAGGTCCTCTGTAAGAAACTAATTAGTTATTTATAAGCATAAATTCAATATTTTGTTATGAAATGATCCTCATACTACATATACTTCTCGGATTTAATTAATTATTTAATAATCAAATTTGGAAATGTTCTTGAAATTCAAAAATAACTTCATTTTTGTGAAATTTTTTTCATTTTTATAAATTTTTCAGTTTTAGTCTTTTTACAAATCCAGTTTGTACAGTCATCATCATCATCATCATTATCATCATCATCATCATTACTTAAGTTTTACCCAACTGTCCTTTGTTAGTTGTTCGAAAGCAAATCTTTTTTTTTACTTTTACGTTTAGTACTACTAATACCACTATGATTGCATTCACTGCTATTATTGCAGCTAAGAATTGGACTACTGTTACCACTGCTGCCACTATCGCTACAACTGTTGCAGTCAGTACTATTACTGTTCGTGCTACACCATTGCTAATGCTACAGCTGCTATCACTGCACCGCTGATGCTACTACTGTCACTGCTGCTATCATTACTAGTACTACTGCTATTGTCACTGCGTTGCTAATACTACTATTGCAACTGCTGCTATCACTACTATTATTGCTTCTGTTTGTGCTAATACTACTGGTAATGCTACCACTACTACTCCTACTACCACTGCTGCTACAACTACTGCTACTGTTACTTAATGCAACAATTTGTTCTTTGATAATTTAAAGTTTTTTTTTTTTTTCAAGAAGAGTCACATTTTCATTCATCCATGAAAGCACAACTCGATCAATGAAGAATTTTTCGTGATAAAAAAAATCAAACAAATAATTCGTGTTCAGAAAAATTCAATCAATATTGCCATCCTTTAACATATTGCCATTTATTTCTCTTTTTCATAAATTTTTTAACTATAAAAAGAAATATTTTTTTTTTGTAATAAAATCAATAAAATATGAAATTTTTGTCCCATTTCTTTTCATTTTTTCATATTGTTTAGTTTAAAAAATAAAAATAAAATTATTTATTTAGTTAATTAGTGAAAAATAAAGAAACCTAGATGCATGAGGATAATATTATTGGATAATATTGATTAAAATTTGCGATTTTTCGATTAATTAATTTAAACTAATTTGCCAGCGTCGAATTACAACAACAAGAACGACGACGACTACTACTACTACCACTACTAATGCTATGAATTTCTTTGTAAAATTTTCAAGGACATGAAAACCTAATTTGAGACAGTTTGAAGAAAAGCCAATTATTGATTAGGGACATCGTACTTCATTAATTATTATAGGATTACTGTGATTAGTGCTACTAATCCTGCAAGTAATCATTGTAATTTGAACGTAAATGATACACGATAATTATATTAGCGACGATTTGGTAAAATAACAATGCGATAATGGCCGCAGCGACGATAAGGTAACGATTGCGACAATATGTATGTACGATGACGATGTAATTAATGGCACGATCACAAAATGATATGATAAAAGAATTGGAATTATAAAGAAATTCATTCATTGAATGAGATACTAAGAGTATATATCAATTCATTTAAATTGATCAGTTTTAAATTCTCATAATTACACTACAGTAATGAGCTTCAGTTAATTATAACGATGCTAGCAGCATGCATTGATTAATTACATATATTGACAACTTTAAGTGTTTTAAGTGTAAAAAAAAAGTGTAATTAGTATTGTATAAGTGTAATTAGTATTGTAGCGCAAAATAGGAACTATCCTCCTTTTTTTAAATTTAATTTCGACACAATCTTTTTTTTGTTCTCACCGCTTCACTAATACCAGCATTTTTTCTTTTATCAAATCGAAATTTTACAAAAATTAACGAACCGAAAAATGAGGCAATTTTCATTCAATTGCTCCATAAATAGGTTCATTTTAAATGATCGTAATTGCTCATTAGTAACTAAAATTTGTTTTTGAATTTTTCGAATGGTTCAGATTGTATTAAAATTTATGAGCTGAAAAGTTCAAATGATTGAACTGTTCAAATGATTGAACTTTTCAGCTCAAAGGGTTTACAGGGTTGCTTTTTTTCCCCCTCAAAGGTGCTAAATTTTTATAACTTTTGAATTAAAAAAATAACAGTAGGAGTCTTCTCCGTCTAACATCATGAACTTTATGTTAAAACTTGGGAAGAAGAAAAATTTTTAAGCGAAATAATTTGTAGTATTTTAAGTTTTTCAAAAAAAAATAAATTATTTGATATTTGAAACTCAAAATTTTCCATTTAAAACATACAGAAAGTCGTTGTGTAAAATTATATTGTAAAATCAAAATATAAAAAAAAAATTCAAAAATGGAATTGTTTTGTTTTTTTTAATTTCACTTTTCAACAAATAAGAAAATAATGGAATTAGTATTTCTTCACTTTCATCGCAGTCATTCCAATTCCCTGCATATACATATGTATGTTTAATTCATATGTATTAGTAATTTTGTTAATCGATTTATCTTTCACTTCTTATCACCGGAATCATAACTAGTATTGTTAATTATTTAATTGTTGTGATTGGTCGGTGGTTTGGGTAAAGCAGCACAAACTTGGTTAATTAAACCATTTATTAGCGCAGTAACGAATAATAATTACGGTACAAAATATTACGATTACGACACAAGAAATTAATATTGCTCAACGTAAATTAATAAGCTCACAGAGAGAGGAAAAAAAGGGGAAACCAGCCGATTGGTATGAAGTTGAGATGTGGGAGTGTCATGCTAAGTGGGCGTACAATGAAGGACCTGAGGAAGGTTGAAAAGGCATGCGTGGGAAAGGCGAGGATGAATATAGGGGGGAGGAGGGGAATACGCGGGAAACCCGAAAACGACAGTATTATGAATGTGTGAGACAGTATGGATATTGCTTTCGGAGGAGTATGTATTAAATTTTTGAGCAGTGTTGCAATATTTAAGCTTCGGAATTGACTCTTTGTTTGACTCGCGTTTCACGACATTAATTACGACTATTTTGTACGACAATATATGGACGAATGAGGATGACCGCTTAATTTTTGTTTTTCTCTTCTTTCCTGTGAAATTTCAATTATGATGACAGTTGTTGATATAATGGTGATCGTTTATGACGCATCATCACTATGAAACAACGGGTGAATTTATTGGCAATTAAATGGTTTTCAATTAACACCACATCTCTTCATCCGATCGACTTGTTTCCTTCGTCCATTTTAACCTTAACCAAGTGGATGATTGATTATCAATGAATCGATCGATCGATCAATCAATCAATCCTTTTTCTTATTTACCAACATTCTTCCATTCTCTCTACCTATTTCTGCGTTTTTATCATTATTTGCTGTTGCGGAGACTGTGCTACTGTTTCTGTTATCGACGTTACTGCTATTGTTAATTAATTTACTGCTTCGTTATTTGCTGGTTCTTTTGTCTTTGTTGCTGCTGCTGCTGTTGTTGTTGCTGTTGTTGTTGGCATTTTTATTGTTATTTGTTAACGTTTTTGTCATTTAGCATTGTTGTTGTTGTTCCTGTTATTATCATTATTGTTTACTGTTCCGTTATTTGCTGCTTCTTTTGTCTTCGTTGTCGTTGTTATTGTTCCTGTTATTATTATTATTGTTTAGTGCTCCGTTATTTTCTGCTTCTTTTCTCTTCGTTGTCGTTGTTATTGTTCCTGTTTTAGTATTACTGCAGTTATTGTTTTGTTTTGACTATTATTTTTAGCTTTTTTTTTGTTTTACAACTGCCATTCCCGCAGATAATATTACCTACTATTAAGTACTCTTTCTATTAATTAGTAGTAATTTTAATTATTTTCTTAATATGATTGGAACTATTTTTTTTATAATTTTATTTCTAAAATAGCAACCTTTGAGAGGAAGTGTGTCACTTGAAGGACTAATTATTCAATCATTCATTTTAGGGGGCAAAAATTATGCCATTGTTAATTGTCAACAATTATTCAAATAATAATTATTAAATAATTTCATTCCTTTTTTTTATTGGAAATTCTTTTGTTAAAAATTTTTATTAAACTAATTATTATTTTTTGCTTATTTAAGAAAAATTTCATTCATTCGTTTTAACTTTTGGTATTTCATAAATTTTAGTTAGCTTAACTCAATAATTAAATGAATTTTTTTTCTAAAATTTTTGTAATATCATAATAATTTTGGTAATGATGGTGAATTTTTTGAAGTTTCTATCAATATTTTCCCATTCTATTTGAAATGATTGAAAATATTTTTTTTCTAAATTCTATACATTTGATTATTTGATGATTCACTTCAGCAATAAACTACTGACCAATAATAATAATAATAACTGATTGTATCAAATTGTTGAAATTTTTTATTGTTGACAGATCAGACTGTACCATAGCATATAAATACCCGAACAAAAAATTTTTCCCCTTTATATTTCAAATCGATCTTCAATTGACCTGCCGATTAACCTCTCCTCAACAATTTTCAACTAACCCGAACGAACTTCTCCTCAACTGACCATTCTCTTACTTGGTGACCATCAACTGATTGAATGAACAAGTTTATAATTCTGTTTTAGCTATACATGAAGTCTTGACCTACAACGGATATGTTTGGTAAACAAGGATATTTATTTCAATTGAATTCATAGTCTATTATAAGAGAGAGACAGAGGTAGAGAAAGGGAGAATTTCATGTCTTATCATCAAAAAGTACTGATAAGAACTGAAGATTATCATTTTTTTTTTTTTTTTATTATATGTTGGGTGTAATTCTGGGCTGAAACTTGACGTTGGCTTTTTGAAAAATTATTTTCAATTCAATGTTTGATCCGAATTTTTTTTCCCTCCATTCTTTTTCAGTTTTCTGAAAATTTAATTTGAAATATTATCGACGGAAATGATAAATTTCATTTTTCTGGGTGATTTTAGAGAAAAAAAAAAAGAAATCTGGTTTATTTAATGTGCATTTTTTTTTCTTTTCTTTTTTAATCTGAACGATCAAATTAACTGAAAGTAATTGTTGACCGGAAATTTTTTCACAGAATTTATCAAAATATGCAATTTCAGTAGTTCAATGATTTTCGCTACATCAGATTTTTTTTACACATAGTTATAACCAGTCATTTAACGAAGATCCAGCAAATGGCAAATGAATTTTAGGTTGCTGATTTATTAAAATTTACATTTTTAAAAAAAGAAAACGGAAAGATTTCTCAGAAATTATAAACATTTGCTTCAACATTGTTCGCTGCACTTTATTTTAAAATTTCATTTTTAAAGCCCTTCACTTTGATCTTTTACACTTTTTTTTTACAATTCGAATTTGTTATAATTATTTAAAAATTACGGTAAAATTTCATAAATTAATTGCTTCAAGTCGTCAAGTTAATTATTGATTTGATAAAGTTAATTAGTCAAGTTAATTATTCATTTCGATATTTTGTAAATTTGACATGTTTAGTTTTTAATTTTTCTTTTTCTTCATTCACCTTTTAATGTTTTTAATATTTTTTGAAATTATAACATTTAATTCATTGAAAATATACAATAAATAATTTATGTCAAAAAGTAAGTTAATCGGAAATTATTATTTTTTTGCAAACTAAATTTGTTATGGAATTTTTATCTTTTTTTTTTTGAATGTAAACATTGCAAAAATATATTTAAATAGTTCGACAAATTGTAATTAATTCTTTAAAAAATTTTGTCATTAAAACTTTCGGTTTTCCTTTTTTTTGTTTTTAAGAAAGGGAAAAGATAATAGCTATGTGCTGTTGTCATTCAAAGTAAGAGAATTTTTTATCAACATTTTGAAATTGAAACGAATAGCAATACTGAATAGAAATTGAAATTTGTGGAAATGAAATGAATGGGATTGATTTGAAATCAGCTGGAATTAATTGAATAAAATTGTATGGGAATGAAACGAATGAAATTAATTCGAATTTAATTTAAATTAATAGAAATTGAAATAAATGAAAATGAATTGTGTTGGATCATAATATTTTGTGTGAATTTCGGTTTAAATTATTGTAAATTCACGGTGAATTTTTCGTTTGACCTGATTGATTTCCTTTGAATATATTTCAATGAACTATTCTTATTCTTTTGTAACTTATCTCTGCAACAAATTTTAATTAATTAATCATTTTAGGTGAAAATTAAAAAAAAAGTCTGAAATGAAAATGTTGATCTAATTAATCATTTTCCAAAAAAAATAAAAAATCTGAAAGTGCTTCATTTTTTTGGCCTAATTAAGACTATTACTTTCCATCTTTTTCTTTTCTCATGCGTGATAATTTGTTAAATATTCAAACCTTTTGAATTTATTAAATCAAATTTTTGGTTTTTTTTCTAGCAAAATTTTATTCAGTAAAATTTATGATTTCGTTTTTTTTAAAATAAAAATTTGATTATTTAAACTTTTTTTTTCTCTATTTCATCGTTTTTTTTTTTTAAAGAAAACACAGAGCACAAAAAAGGTTTGTTTTTAATAAACTATTCAAATTCAAGTAATCAATTTTAGCTAAATTCAATTAATAAGAAATTCTTGAAATATAAATTTGGGCTTTATTTCATCGACTTTTTCTGTTCGAGTTCAGTTGTTTTTTTTTTTTGTAAGAATAATTAAATTGCAAATTATTACAATTTAATCGGACATATAAGTTAACTTAAGGTTTAATTATCCATGTTTAAGTGTAATAGATTAGTCCGCATGTCGAGAGATTGATATGATATACATAGAAGGGTTCAATCCCTAGATATGTTATCACCGACGACAGACCTTTGCGACGGGTAGGTCGGGTAACGATAGTCGCAAGAAGAATGAGATGCAACAGTTTCACAATACCTTGGCTCAACAATGGCCGCAGTATGAAAGAAGAATTTTACGCAATAAAAATAGCTGTTACCTGGACAAAACGGGCAAAAAGTAAAACAGAAATCACTTAAGATATGGAAATGAAGTGATCGCCTTCAATCCTATGCCTAATAACAAGGAAAATGGAACACAACAACAACTTGCATGTATGGAGCCAGCCGAATGCACAAAGACGATGCTTCACAGTAGCGGACCTTGCAATTTAGCGGGTTAAAGGCTAATGAAAAAAAAATGAATATTTTTGTGCTGTAAAAGTCGAGTTACCTTCCCGATAATGTTATACTGTAGATGTTTACTTGATTAATAAGGAATTCGTCATTGAAAGCATCAGTGATCAAAAATCTGATTTTTCATAATTATTTTTTTTTTCCTCTCTCTTCCATCTCTGTTCATTTTTCAAAGAAAATAAAAAGTTGAACAGGTTTTTTTTTTCATTTTCCTCATTTTAAAGCATTAAATTTAGCCAATTCAAATTTGAAATTCATCAAAAAATGGTAGGAAAATTTTTTGTAAATTTTTTTTTTACAACAGATTTAGGTCAAAAAATAAATTTTATATTTCCGAATACACTTCCAATTTCTTCTCTATCTTTTTTTTAATTTAATTTTTTCATGCATTTTACAAAATTTTGTATTATAATTGCGGAAAATTTTTCTTTCCTTTTAAAATTTAATTTGAATAAATTTTAATGAATTTTTTCGTGTTTTTTTTTTTTTTTTTAAATATAATTTTGGAAAGAAAGAACGGAATGTTTGTGTATACTAGACTCGGAGAATTTTTTTTTCTTTTTCTTTTTTTTTGTTCTAACAAACTTTTTTTTTTCTACTATTGATGTTAATAATTCAATCTCCTCATTGAATCATTGAATTGAAATTGATAGATAAGTGAATTCTTTTCGGAAAAAAATTTTTTTTTAAAATTTTCAGGATAACTTTTCTTTAGCCATCCAGGCACCAGCTGTTTCACTGCGAATTTTTATGAATGCAAAAATTGATCACTTTATTTATCTTTTGTTACATGTTTTATTTTTCAAATAACCATTAGCACTGCTACCTCAATGATTATTGCATATATTTTATTTGACATACGTGCGTCAAAATTACGCTGTAATATGTTTTTATTTTTTTTTAGAAACAAACATATTAAATTAGATAGTTGAAAGGAATGATTTGTTAAGCTGTAATTTGTAATTATAATGATGATTTGATTTAATGCAAATTCTACATAAATATTTTCATTAAAATTTTAATTATGTATGTTTAATTTTTTTTTTTTGTTTTCTTTTAAAATTTAATTCGAACTGATTAAAAAAATATATATCTATAATAATTTGATGATAAAGATGGTTAAAAGTACGGAATATATTGTTGTTGTTTTTTTTTTTGTAAATTTTTCATCTCTGTCATATATATATGCAAGATTAACTAATTAAAATAAAATAACAAATGAAAGTTTAAACAATTAGGGAAAAATTTACTAAATAATATTGAAAAAAAGAAAACCAGTAGCGGTATTTAGCTTTTCATCATCATCATCATCATTATCAGTATAAAATATTATGAAAGGAATAAAAAAATTTCAATGAGAAGAATTTACAAAATAATAATAATAAAAATAAATGAGAATTTTTATTTAATTCGAAAGAATAAATAATTTTAAAAAATCAAAATTTCTTCCTTTTTTTTTTTGTTTTTTATCAATTACGCAAAATTAGAAAAAGGTTTTAAAATTGAAAAATTCAAATACAACAGTACTATGCATAGAAGGAAAGTCTGTTGCTTTGATGCTTTGTTTTTTTTTCCCCCCAAATGTTATCCAACAAATTTTTTCCTAATTGTTTGAAATTTCATTCTTTGTTTGTTTGTTTTTTTTATGTAATTAATTTAGTGATATATATATATGATAAACATGGAAAAAAAGAAAATAAATCTTTATTATTCACCATTTTTGTCATCGAATTGTTCTAATTCTTTTTTAATTTAAATTTAAAAAAATGTTAGGCAAAATGAATTTACAACGAAAAATTCTTCCATTTTTATTTGCGAAAAGATTTTTGCATTATAAATTTTGTCAACAGACAAACAATAAGACTAAAAAGTTAGTAAATAATGCGGATAACTTCATTTCAAAAAAAAAAAAGGTGAAATTATTCCTTTTCATATAATTTGTAATCGTTTTAATAATTTCTAGCAATAAAGCTATTTTGCATGTAGCGATACTCATTATTGTCTGTTTCAAGTTGTTTTTTTTTGAGCGGAAATGTTAATTTCAATTTGAAGTTAACATTTTCTTTTTCAAAAGTTAAATGTTTCATTCCATTGAGCAAAAAAATCATTTTCCATTTTTTTTTTTTTTTCTTAAATTGAAAAAATTTTCCCAAACAATTAATTATCAATCATGTTTTTAAATGAAATGATATTTTTTTTTTGAAGGTTTTAATTATATTCATGCATTTAACAAAAAGAGAAAAGAAAAAAAAAACGATTTTTTTAATTGATTATTTTGTACTTTTTTTTTCGAAAAAAGTTCAGTTTTAAAAAAGTTTTTTGTTTTGTTTTGTTCGAAGCCATCTGACATTTCCGCCGCAACTGTTTTCCCACTGTTCTACTTTTTCTATTTCTTTTGAAAAACGTTGTAAAATTTTGTTTCTCTCTCTCTCTCTCTCCTATTCCTTCAGCAGATTAACTTAATCTTAACTTTATCTTCAAACTTGTTTTCACAAAATTTCTTTGATTAAATTTTGTTTCTAATATCTGTGCATGTATTCCAATATATCATTTCTAAACTTTTGCAAATTCTTCAAATATGTTTGCTTTGTTTCGTTTTTTCGATTTCAACCAAAAAAAAAAGATAATTCTTTTTGAAAAATTTTCCATTAATTTAAAAAAAAAAGCTTTAATAATTTCAAATTTCAAAAAAATGAAATTTTTAAATTATTCCGAAGATTGATTGATTCATGTATTTTTCGTGGGGGGGGAAAGGTAATGCAACTATATTAAATGAATTAATTAATGTTAGGTGGGCTAGATGGAAAAAACTGCAAGAGAATGTTACACTATTTTCAAACTTTTGACTAATTTTTTTCATGTATTTTTGAGCAATATTAAATAAGTTGTTAATTTTAATAATTAATTAATTAATTTTAGGCGGGCTAGAGAAAAAGAATGTACAAAATGTGTTGTGCTATTTCTAAAGGCTTGGATAAATTTTTGTTTTCATTGCTTAAACTCGTTTAAAAATGAATTTTTTTTATAATTTTAAAAATAAATAAAATGAAAATTTCTTTTCATTCCGGAGTAATTTTTCTTTGCTTCAAAAATTTTTGCATTATCAAAAAAATTTAATTTTTCAATGAAAATGAAATCATTGAAAATTTTTTAATGCTTTTTTAAATGGGTTCAAATTTATGGGGAAAAAAAAATTTTTTTTTAAACCAAATATCATCAATTAGAATTTGTTATTCAAATTCTTTGCAAACTAAATTTGCTTAGTATTTTTTTTTGTTGTTGTTATTGTTGTTAGAACAAGCTTCCGTAAAATTCTTAGTAAAAATTATTTTTTTTTCCATTTAACCAATTGATTTTGGATTCTTGGTTAAAAATCCGAAATAAATAAAAATTGTAAGTTAAAATTTTCCAAATTCCTAGAATTTTCATTGTGATGCATTAGATGATGTGCTTCTTTTTCTTACTTTTGAACAAAAATGAATGATTTTTATTGATGAAATGTGATAAAATTTTGAATGCTCTCAATATTTTCAACTGTTTGTGCAATTAATTCATTTCAACTAAGCCTTAAAGTGATTTTTCAACATTCCCCCAAAGGAACTTTTTTTTCTTTCTTTCAAAACTAGCATATTACCATCGGGAGTTTCATACACCATTAGTAGCACTATTAACACTTCCACCGATCATTAATTAATTAATACAATTAGTATCACTAGTGATGATCATCATCAATATGATCATCGCCACCGTACATCAGCATTATCACCTATCACGAGGGAGTACTATCATGAATACAGCTACCAATCAACAATACCAGTGATTGGTACCAAATGTTGTCATCACCGGCACAAGCCGGTACCTCATTACCTGCAAAGCTAACAACCACGACTATCATCATCACAGCCCTCACCGTTACCACCAAACATCATCACCATCACCGGTACCAGCCATCAAAATTTTCACAAGTATCATCCATCAATACCTTCACAGGTATCATCCATCGGTATCTTCACCCCTTCGGCAATTAATTTTTTTTTTTTTTTTGTTGCAATTTTTCCACATTACAATTTTTTTTACATATCATGGATATTTCACGATTAGTTGTAACAATTGTTTTTGAAACAAAAAAAATCAGTTCAGCTAATTGATTAAATTGCTTCACATTTCTGACAATTTCAACTGTAATTGACCTACTATTCAACCCTTCAACTCTCACATATCTTTCAAAATGTTCATCAATTTCGTCTTTCCCATTTTTCCATTGCTAATTTTATCTTTGTTTTAATATCCGCCAATTTGTTTAATTAATTTTACATTTACTTCTTTTACTTTTGATACATTTCGATCGGTATTATTGACCTTTCAACCTTTTCATAATTTTTATTCGAAATCTCAAACATACCTAAATAAAATATACCTGATATACCTCAAAATATATTAAAACTTTAGCACCGATATTATCATTGTATTTTGTAAAAATTTCTAAAGCCTCAAAATTTTGCAGTCATTATCGAAGGTCACTGGATCACTTTATTTAACACCTCTGAACTGTAGAGTGGGAAAGTTGCACGTATGCATCACACGTATTGAAATAATTCACTTGATTAGATTTTTTAAAATTTTCAGATATTCCAATGCTATTACGGTAAATATCATAATTTGTTGTATTTGTGAAGAAATTTTGCGATAAACTTTTAAGATATATTATTTTGTATTTTTGCTTTCTTGAAGATTCTTTTAAAAAATCTTTTTTTCAAATTTAATTTTAACTTTTTTTGTTTTTGATGAAATTTTAATTGATTGATTGATGATGATAATGATTGCTGGGATTTACAAAATGAGTGTAATAGAGCTTTATACATTTTACAATTAATTTACATTGCAAAGTAAGAGATTGAAGATAATACTGTTGAAGGAATTTATTGGAAAAAGGATTACTGTAATTATTATTTTAATTGACCGATAAAAATACATTGAAATTATTTTTGATTTTTCCTTCCAAAAAAATTCTCATTAATTGTTTATTTACATGGAAGGGAGGGGAAGTCTTGAATAAGTCGCAAAAGTTGCTATTAATTTTTTTTTCAATTGATTTGTTCAATAAAAGTAATTAGTTCGATTTATCTCAGGTTATCAAAAGCAATTGACTTTTCAAAATTGGCAAATTGAATTTGTTGACCTTTCCAAACAAAACTTTTCTGATTCACTTGAAAGTAGCCATCAATGAGTTGCAAAATAACACTATTGATTCCTATTGATTTTTCTTAAATAGTAATTAATTTGGATTTGGTCAAGTTATTAAAAAGTAATTAGCTTTTAGAAAATTAGCAAATTTTTACTTTGACCTTTATAAAATTTCATTATTTTTTTTTTATTACACCTGATTTTTGCAAATATTTAGGTAATACGTTTTTAGTGGAAATTTGTGGAGAAATTGTCACAAATAATTGACCTTAAACAATCGGCAAAATATTTTTTTTGACATTTCGAAACAAAAATTTTAATCTTCACTACTTAAAAGCTTCAAATAAATTATAAAGCTGACTTAAAATTAAGCGTTAGAAGCGATATGTGTTTTTTTGTTGTTATTATACGCGTAGGTGATACGTGATTTCTTTCACTGTACAAATGTTTCTTCCGTTTCTTCGCTCCTACGTC
The DNA here is from genome assembly GCA_013365335.1 of Madathamugadia hiepei. NCBI lineage: Eukaryota > Metazoa > Nematoda > Chromadorea > Rhabditida > Onchocercidae > Madathamugadia > Madathamugadia hiepei. The sequence goes on from JABVXS010000401.1 coordinate 27,734, forward strand.
ATTTATTTATAGAAAAAAAATAATTTATTTTGTTATTGCAGATTGAAGAGATCGATCCGATCAGTGAAGGTTAACTGTATGGGGTCAATGACAGTGATACCGTTGTTGTAATGCAGTAATGTTCACTGAATGTCAACTGATTTAAAAAAAAAAAGGTTTCTTTAAAAAAAATTAATCTGTTTTTGTTTTATTTTTCTTTCCTTCTTCTTTCTCCCCTATTTCTTCCTTCGTAATTTCAAATTTTTATAATTTTTTTACGAAAATAAATTGTTAATTTGATGGCATTTTGTTTTGTTTTTTTAATTTTGCTACAAATATTTGTGGTTTTAGAACTTTAAATTTTAATTTATCGATTGATAATTTCTAACATAATATAGAATTAGGTGGGCGACACTTCGTAAGTTATCATTCGGTAACGAGTCAATCAAATATTGATTAATGGCTACTTTCTAACTTATTAGTTGATTGATGAAAGGTAAATATCGGTGAGTGAATGGTTAATTTTCATTAATAGATTACTTTTATGAATTAGTTAATTTATATAAGTAGTCATCTCTTTGTGGCAATGAAAGGAATTAGTTGACCAATCGGTTTGTAGCATTCAAGTTGATTATTAAAGGAGAATCGGAAGTGATCACTCCGCAGACAGATCGCTGGTATTGATTGACTGCTATGGAAATTGATGGGGTATTAATTGTTTAAATATTAAATTAATATTAAATGTACTAATTTATTTCTAACGTGAGCGGTCAGTTTCCTGATGACCTTCAGCGACGGGTCGGTTGGTTCAGTTTAATCGGTGGTTAAGAAAAAGATCACAAAACTTAGTATATTTTCTTGGAGTGGCAACGCAATTTGCCAAGAAAACCCCATGGATATTGATAAAAGGAAAACAGAAATTGTATAAGCAAGATGAGCTTCTGAGACCACGCACGTAAGGAAGCTCAGTTGTGGACACGTCCGATGAAGAACGATAACTTTTATATATTGCATTGGAACTCGGAACGTACGATTTATGAATCAAGTTCTAATCCAAGTCTAACGTGATATGATATGATCGCAGGGGTCACAATGAGTCGGACTTGATTGTGCTATTGAACAATCATATTAATTGCTACGAATATATTAGGGATGGTTACAAATAGGTCGCTATTAATTAATTAGGCTCATTTTTAGTGAAGAATGTTAATTGAATTATTAATTGATCGCATAATGATCAATTGTCGAAGATCGTTTGCTGATATTAATTGATTGTTGTCTGAACAATCGGTATTGATTGAATATTGATCAGTGATTCACAACTATATTGCATATAATGCGTATTAAATTTAATTTTTTATGAAAAAATGATCATTGGATATCGATTGATTGTCAAAAAAAAAAAATCACTCATAATTACCTTGTATTTTGAAGCATTCATTTTTCTATATTCGTTTTTTAATTGTCTATTTTTCAGAAATTTACCTATGGCATGTATATTATTGTACGATAAGAGCGAACGACAGAAAGTGAACGGATTTGTAATTCTTTCCTTCGAATAGATTGAAATTTGATCAACAAAGATGTATCTTGCTCGACCGGTGCAAATGGGTCAACATAGCTTGGCTCATGATATGTCAAAATCACGAACAACAACAATACCACCACCACCACCACCACCACCACCGCAATTACCGCAAAAGTTGAAACCAAAGTCTAAGCCAGCTCCTCGATTAGTAAAAGTGAAACCGATCTTTGATCGTGACAAACTTTTGGATGAAGTTCGTTGTGGCGTACAATTACGTCATACCTTTACAAATGACAAAAGTGCACCAACCGGTGCTGGACATGTACGTAGTGGTGGTTATTCGCCTCCAGCAGATTCTGTTCCTTCCACTTCTGTATATAATAGTCGACCAGGTGCTAGGAAACCTGTTGCTTATGGGAAAATTATTGAAAATTCGGATGTACCATTGGTACCTCCCGCACCACCAGCTCCAAAAGCTCCGCCACCTCCAGCTTTATTGAAACTTGGTGTTAGCACCAATTTTGATCGTGATAAATTACTTAATGAAATTCAAGGTGGTGTACAATTGCGTAAAACTGTAACTAATGATCGAAGTGGTGCCATTGGTGTCGGAATTGTACGTCATGATTTGAGCCGTACAGCATCACCTGTTCCAGAAGCACACGGTTTATCAAATTCAACGACACACCTTGACTCAATACCTGTTCCACCACCTGTACCGCCACCGCCATCACCGGATTTCCTATCACCTCAAGTGCACCAGAATAAAGTGATGAAACCAATAACGAACCCTGCATTGTTGAAACTTGGCGGTAAAAAATTAATCAATCGTGACGCATTATTAGCATCGATACGAAGTGGTGTCAAATTGCGTAAAGTGGAAGTAAACGATCGCAGTTCACCGTTTCCGATTAGCCGTGATACATCTCCTTCACTGGAACCTGTAATGGTACCACCACTACCGTTACTTGTACCACCACCACCGATTCCATCCGTTGAGCCTATTCAGCGATCACATTCGCCGAAACCAGCATTGGTGAAGTTAGGCGGTAAAGTTACAATAAGTCGAGATGAATTGATGAATTCCATTAGGCAAGGTGTCAAATTGAGAAAAACCATCACAAATGATCGAAGCTGTGCCATAAATAATGATGATGATTCGGGTGTTAAATCACCGGGAAGATCATCACCTTCGACATCAAATTATGAGGATGATGTTTACGGTAGCCAAAGTCTCAGTGATCTGTCTAGCATTGATACATCACGGTTTAGCTCACTTTCAAACATTCCACCCGACAAAACCAATGATGTATACTTTGCTTCACCAGCACCAGTTGTTTCCGAAAATGGTATCCGAGCTTCATCATCCTCCCATAATTCATCATCAACAAAATCATTGTTAGCTAATCGATTACCCGTAATTAATGTTAGTGTTGATGTGGAAAATTACAGTGAAACTGTTGATGAAGAACCGGAAACTTTAGTGTTACAATTACCGGTAAAGGTAAAGGGAAAAGCTGACGAATGCTACTCATCACCGATACCAACACATAAACAAATTAAATCTGAAATACCGGTCGGTTCGGCTCTTGATCGTATCAAAATGTTTGGTGATGCGGAACGTGAAGCATCACGTAGTCCTGTACGAAAATTGAACAATCATAATTCGGGTATCTCTCAAAAACGAAACCTTTTTGTTGACACAACAATGAAACAAACATTGGAAGAGCAATCAACAGACAATAGGAGCAGCAAGGAAAGTAGCATACGGCGGATGGTTCGTAAATTTTCCACAGATGATGATTCGAGTAAAGCTTCTCAACCGGTTTGGTGCCAAAAGAATGATGAAAAAATTATCAATGAAGCTGCAAAGATTTCATTGGACGAACCAAAAACTTCAATTAAACATTCGACAAAAAAGAAAGCAACAACAACAACGACGACAAAAGGAACAAAATTACGACAAAAATCAGCCAATAAAAATGAACAACCAATGATTACGTCGGAAAAAACATATGCAGCTCCAGTAAAAGCGGAAGAAGAAATGGTTGCATTGGATGAAGTGGAAAATGTTGAGGTAAAGCAAGCCGTACCAAAAGTTGACATTTCAAAATTCAAAGAACGTTTCGAGAAATCACCGGAAATTAATTCAACCATTGATGCTGCTGCTGCTGCTGCTGATGATGATGATGAAGTAGTGAAACCAGGTCGAATTAAGAAACCACCATGGATAAAGGATACGGAATCAAATGCACCGGCTTTTTCACCAAAAACCCAAGAAGCACCACGATTATCATCGTTGAAAACCACTGGCTCATCACAATTTCGCGATGAACAGAGGAACAATTCACGTGATAAAGCAGCGGTTAAAATGATAAAATCAATTAAAAAACAAAAATTATTGTTTAATGAAGAAAATGGAAAATTGTCACATAATTCAACAGCAACAACAACAAAGACAGGAAATGATGCAACTGATACAACAAAGAGGATTGTATCAAGTTTGAAAAAGAACGATAAATTATCAACAACAACGAAATCTTCCAGAAAAGAAATGATCAAAGAAGTACCGGCGATCATTGAGGAAGAAATGATGGTACCAATACGTGAAGGTATTGGACCATATCGTTGTTATACAGGGAAAAATAGCATTACAGAAAAGAAACCAATAATGAAAAAAAATTCAAAGGATTGTGGTGGTGGTGGTGGTGGCCATTTGTCGAATTCAATTACAACACCATTTGCTACCTCAAATCTTTCAACAACTGGTCAAACAACCACTATCGATGCAACTAATAATAGTGCTAACAAAACAACAATGGTCACATCAACAAATCGTAATTTGAATTCGAAGAAAAAACTTGGAAAAATAAAAGTTGCAAAGGATGGTGGAAATGATGGAACGATAGCTGCTGATGATCAATGTACAGCATCACCTACCACTAATAAAATTAAAACAATTACTGTAAGTTTCTTTTTTTTTTCTGGCGATATTACCCGAATTGCATTCATCTGATAGTGATAAGCGATCAGTGTTAACGAAGAAGATTATTAGCTGCAAGAATTATTTAAAGCATTTTGTTGGATGATGATTCACAAATGCTTTATTTTTATGATTTGTTAAAACACATATTTAATTAATCGCTAAATTTCTTAATTAATTGTATATTTAATAATTAATTTCTTGATAAAACTAATTGTTCAATTCTCATTTTGCAAATTCTTCATTCCTATCCTTTCCCTGATTATTTATTATTTTTTTGAATGATTCTTCAATAATGTATAAATTAATTAATTACAGATTAAAACTCGATGGAAAAGTAAGTGAATGTGTGTGTTATTTTTGAGATTGGATGATTTAAACTTTTTGTTTTCCTTGAAACACTTCCAAACTATCTTGAATATATTTTTTTTAATGGCTTTTTAATAATTTATTACTTAATTAATTACTCATGTTGATCTGTATTTAATGAGAAAGATTTGTTGGGCAAAATTATAGTGGAAGTTTTTCCGGAAATTTTACTTTCTCATAATATAATTGCTGGAGTTATCAGGATTAATCATTGGTTGATAATCGAATGTTTTTGGCTTATAATAGATTTTAAAATAACTTTTAATAATCATAATGACGAATTGATCATGAATACTAAGCACTGTAACAGGTGTCTGCTGTTAATAACTGCAGGTGTTCATTACTTTAACCGGTAATTACTAAACGAGAAAAATTGTTTCTTAAATTTAATTCTTATTCAAAATTTTGGATGTCAATTGATCAAATGGATTAGTATGACAACTGCTATTATTATTAGGAAAAAACAAGAAAAGAAATGAAGCTTAAGTTTAATTAATTAATTAATCATTGTGTGTATAATTAAGCTTAAATTTATTAGTTTTCATATTTTTTATTTCAAAATAATTGGCATCAAAAATTCGAAAAAGCAAACGTACCATTCATTCATTTTGAAATTAAAATATTTCAAATTCAGGCTGGCATTATTAATTAAGCAATTATTCAATAGAAATTCTACCTTTCACAAGCAAATTTATTTCTTTTTTCACTTAAAAAGTCATCCTTTAATTTTTGTGTAGATTGCAAAGTGATTGAAATTGAATTTTTAAATTCAATACTAATTCTGAGCGTGTGTGTGTGTGTGTGTGTCTGTCTGTATATACTTGTATTGTTTGCGAGTATGTGTACGTCATGT
>JABVXS010000402.1:0-33405 GCA_013365335.1 Madathamugadia hiepei
TCTCATTGCTGGTCTTCTTCGTCTTCTGGTTCCTTCAGTTCTTCCAATCATAACTATATATATATGTAAATTTATATTTCATTCTACATATAAATATATAGACTGAATGGTGGTATTGGATGTTAGTTATACTCTGTGGCAAACTGCCTGTCGTGCTCTCTCTAGTAAAATAGTGTTTGGTATTAATGCTTGTCATTTCTTGCTTTATGTTTTTTTGCAACTTGATGTTTCTGTGTTTAATCGTATGAAGTTATTTTTTTTTCTGAAGTCGCATTCTAATAAAGCGCTGTTAATATTCGTACTCCTTGCAGTTCATTACAGTCACAGAAGTTATATATTCAATTTTTGATTCAAATTATTTCTGATTGTCGGATATATTTAATGCATTTATAACGAATGACAACTTCGGTACTAGACGATGAAAATGTCTATGTTAAAGAGCTCAACAGAGTGAGTTTTTGATGGTTAGCTTGTGCCAAAACGTGGTGGATTCAGCAAATGCTTTAACTTTTGAACTATTATATGAATTTTCGAGTAAGAAAAAGTTTTTTTTAAGCTATTCCTAAGTTGTACGAAAAATGGCGACACACACTTGGATGCTTCTGGTCTCCAGGATTTACTCGTTAAACTTAACCTTTCTTCCTTTGCCGACGTTGTACTTGAACGAATGCTCCGTGGTTGTACAGTCGTCGACTTCACGGTACCGTTTATAATACTAACACGACTTTTATTCGGCTTGAATATTTAAAATTTTTGTTGCTGGTGAGCTGAAAATCTCAAGTGCCAAGTTTGATAATTTTTTACCTCCAAGAAAATGGAAAAGTGCTTTTTCTGAAAAAATCATTTGAAGACTTTCAAAGAACGCTTCATTCATTTGCTGCCAGATATCATCAACGTTACCACGGTAGCAGGAGATCTTGAAAGTAATGCGGGTAAAAGTTTACCGGAGCTTGGAATCGAGCGCCAAGGTTTTTTGACTCGGTACGAAGCTCATATTTTGTGTGGGCATGTACCAGAGCTAAACAGGTAAGCTTTCAATGTGCAATGAAAAATCCTATTCGCAATAAGATACTGAAGAGCGGAACACGTTTCAGTGACTTGTTTTTGTATGAAGTGTTGTGGAAATTTAAAGCATTCTTCAAAAACGAAACTTCCAGTCTCGGGGTAAACGAGATCAATGAGATCTTCGATCAGGTGGGTACTAGCGGGAATGGACGCATCACATCAGCACAATTTCTTGCCCAATATAATATGCAGAATCGATCAAACGAAGAAAGGGATTTCGTTAACGAAGCATTCGTACCTTTAGTGAATTTGTTCGAAGCATTGGATCCTTCTAACACAGGGTATTCGCGTAATCTGTTTCTCGGATTTCAGTTTGTTAAATATTAAACGTTTGTAAATGAAGCTGAAATTCCATGGCAGCACACAAGCAGTGTACCTTAATTTTCAGAGTTATTAGATGTCATGAACTCTTAGAACATTGGCGAGCTTGCGGTATCAGCACAGAGCAGGGTTTATACGTTTTGAAGGTTAATTGAATAGAATGTTGGTGATGGTCATGAATTTTGTAGATGGTGAATGCGTCGTTTTACAAGTTACCATTCTTTCATTATATTTAGCTTTTCGGTCAATCGCTTGAAGGTACGGTTGATGCTATTGCACTGAGTGGTAGTTTGGAGCGACAGTTAAATAATTTAGTGTGTTCACCAACCGCTTCCACGATAGTTCGAGTTGCTTTGCTTTCACTTCATGCTTTCGTTGATCATACAAGGTACGTTTACACTGTTCTCTGTTGTTTCGTGATTTTCTTAATATTTTTTGGGCATTGTTTTTATAATCAGTTTCAATTATTGATTTCTTAAGGTGCATTATAAAGCGAAGATAGAATTTATTTGGGCATCAGTTACTGAATTCACGTTTCAGATGTTCACTAAAAGAGGCTGAATTGCGTGCGGAGCACTTTTATAAGCAGTTCCAACAGGCAAACCAAAGACATATCCTTCTGATTGATGAACTAGAGCATAATCAACTCTCCATTGAGCAGGCATATGAACGACGATTTAGGTTGGTTTCATTGGAAAAATATGACACTATAAATCAAATATTGCTTACCGTAAGTGCAGTGCTACTTGATGACGTAGTTTTGTTTTTTGATTTACCTCTTTCTCTCAAAATGTTAGGTATTCTTTATCGTACCTTTCACGAAAATTTGATTTATGTTCTGCAGTTTGAAGCCTTTGTGGATCTGTCTGTCACATTATTGTCAAAAGTAGTGGTTTGTGAAAAGCTGTGTTGTGTAAATTACAGAAGTTTTGATGAACGCTACCGTACAAAGTTAAGTCAAATGGAAGAACGATTTTCCCTAGAGAAGAAGGATTTGTTGGCTGAATTGGAAAAGGTTATTTTGAAAAAAGTATTTTACATTGGTATAAAATTTTTAAATGTTTCGAACCTTATAAAGTTAACTCAGCACTTTCAGAGAAAGCTGTTTTGAAATTATTAATCTGTGATGAAAAAAAAAGAAATGGGATATAACTGTTTTCAGGCAGAAGAGGAGCTTTCTCGGTTTCGAAAAAATGAATCATCACATCGTGCTCGTTTACAGTTGCTTGAGCGGCAGTGCACACGAATTGGAGAGGAAGCGAAAGGATTATCTGAAACGATGCAGCAGTTGGAACAAGTGAACAGACACCTGCGCAGCGAATTAAACAGAGCGTTACAACGGCGGCCAATGGAAGAAATGCAACCAATGATGATGCTAAGACATGGAGTTGACTTACTTATTACTCACAACAAGGTTTTTGCTGTTAAATTTAAGGATTTGGATCTTTTTCAAATAGAAATATTAATCTTCTGTTACTGTTACTATTAATCGTGTTCCAAAAAATTTTCCAGAGATTGCGGGGAAGAATACAGGAATTAACGGGTAATCGGAAAACACGTTGCGGTCGGTTCAATACAATTGAGCCACTTTATGCTAAATGGACTGACGCATTTAGAATTGAAATGCTAGCTCTTAAAAGGCGTCAAGAAAATAGACGATTTGATACACTTTCAGGTAAATGGCATTTTTTGGTTTTCTTATCATGAAGTTTTACTCAGATTTATTTTGGGGATCGGTAAATTGTTTTAATAATAAAATATATATAGGTTCATTATATCAATTTTTTAGAGATCGAAAGTGAACTGGAGTCTATTTTTAAATCTAGAAAACGTCGTTTATTGAAAGTGAAGGAAAGAAAACGTCGGCATGATCGAATTGTTGGGATTGTGGAAAATTCCTCGACAAGTATATTCATTATATTTTATAGTTTTACTAAGATTTATTTTGGAAATCGTGTTCATGTGTATCTTAACTTCTTTTTCGGTACTAAAAGTGTCATTATTCTCAATTTTTGAACTTCTTTTTAAAATTAGTAGTAGTTAAGATGAATGGGTTGAGAATGTCAAGGAAGAAAACGAAAAAATATCGGATGTTGGATTTAGTAAAAAACTAGAGCAATTTTTGCGGACATCGCAGGACAGTATGATAGAACGAATTAAAGAACAACATCGAAAAGAGATTGTGGCTTTAAAGCGTTCGGCCAACAAGACTCTTGCAGATGCTTTGACTGATCAGCAACGTCAAATTACAGAGAGGTAGTTTTTCTTATTGAAGATTATTAAATTTAACGAGTGTTTTCTGAATTCGAATTAAAAATATGAACTTTATGAAGCAGTTAATCATTTCCTGATTTGAGAAGGTTTCATGTTCTGTAACTGTGCACAAAGTAACCTCAGACAGTTCTTCAAAAACTGAGAAAGTTTGAGAAATTGAACTTCACCAGTTTTATTAGTCACTCACTGTTGTAGTTTCGAGAAGGAACGACGCCAGTTTCAAATAAAAATGGCAACCGAAAGAAATACTTTAGAGCGAAGATTTGCAGAAGAGAAAATGAAAATGATCGATCGATTGCAGGTAACTTTCTTGTATTCTTGTCGAATTTTTCACGTTTCTAGTTATGTCGATGAATGTCTGTAAATGTCTGTAGTCAGGCACGATAATTCATTTAAAAGAAAACCGATATTGTATTTTTAACACAGGAAGATTTTGAATGCGAACTGAACCGGCTGAAAACGGTCATGTCTCCTTCAGTATTCGACGACTCACGATTATTAGCCTCTGGATTTGGGGACAGCGATGTTTGTGAAAGTATTAAAAACATTCGGACTTGTGCCTCAGTGGCTCAGCCCAACGTTAAACTACCAAAATCCTGTATTTTAATGGAGGATATGCGGTAAAATTTATGAAGAAATAAATAGGGAAGATGAGTTGTGAAAGAAGTACAATTTTTCTACTTTTTTTTATGTTGCATGTAATAATGTACGACGTGATATATGAGCTGATTAAATCTTGATCAATAATATTAGTGTTATTAGCAAATCGATCATAGCGTATGATTTTGTACTGAAACTCGTTTGTTCTCAGTTCAGTAATTTCAGTATTACTGAGGCTTTTCCTTTCTTCTAATTCGATTGTTGAAGTATTCTGCAGGAAAAATGGTGATTCATATGATTTGTTTAATCATAGTGATGATATCAATGTATTGAATACAGAGAAGATATCACCTCCTGTAAAAACATTTCCCAAGGTAAAGTTATAATAATTTTAGTAGATTTAGCAAAAATTTCATTTTTTTGCCAATATTTCGTCAACTGTCTGCTTCCTAACAGATTCGTTTCCAGCCTTCTGACTTGCATTTGTTGTTTCTCAATGATTCCATTGTAGAATATTCGGAAGACCTACTGCAAATGCTCTCATTATGAAACGATCAGGACAAAGTTAAGGCAGATCCATATAGCAGTAGCAGGTGAAAGTAATGTCGAAAGTGGCTTTGAAGATGTCATTTCTGGAGCAGATAGCGTAGCTGAAGTGAGTGTTTTGTTCCTTCTCCAGTATATTTTTTCTTATGTATAAGTCTTTTCAAATGAACTTTTTTATAAAATTAGTGATTTAATTGTCGAAGTTCTAGAGCCACACCTTACAGTATACTTTTGATATTAATGTAGGGAAAACAAAAACAAACGGGAATTTTGGAAAGGTGAAGCTTATTTGTAAAATATAACGAATGCTGGTGTTCTGCAGGAACATACGCATTTAAAGAACGAAATCAAAAAACTTAACGATCGACTTTCTTTGGTTCGTGAAAAAATCATAGAACTGCTTGTTTACTTGGCAAGGTGCTCTTCTCGTTGTATGGAGAACTTTGAAAGTTGGGAGATTGGACAAACGCTTGACGATTGCTTGACTACTGGAAATACGTGGATACTTCAAGAGACAGCTTGTGATATGGGTAGCATTTCAAAAAAAGAACAACTGGAAGCAGAGAATGCTTTGCTTAATGCACGATTGGCAGAATCGGCGGAATTGGTGAAAATGCTGGTTCGAGAATATAGTGGTCAATTGAATAGAACGTCACGCTTAGGGAAATTTATCCGTTCTCTGTATTCTTTTGATGGTGAATAATTATGGTCTTGTACATTACTGTATGCTAAAATTGTTATTACTTGACATGATTGTGCTTTGGTCGGAACGTAAGATTTATAAATTTTCTTTTTATAAAATCATGTCATCTTTTCATGGTTTGGGTCATCTTCCAACAAAAATCTTTTCTGTGCTATTTAACAAAACTCTAATAAAAGTTAGGATTTACCACGAGACATGTCTCGAAAACTGAATGTATGGATCTGGTGGCTTATACAATAAATATCAAGATCAGAGAATGAGCCAGCATTTTGTATCAAAACGTTTTCTCAGATAAATGATACAATCGTTCCTTCCCAGTAAACTGCAATTCTGTATTTTTTGTAGGGATTTTTTATGGCTATTTAAATAAGGATTTTTGATATGAATCGCCTTTCGAAGGCTTTGAATATTTTGCAGATAACTCGAAAGTCAGATAAATTCGCCACGTCCAGGTCAGTTGTCATTTGTTGTAAATACTGTTAGAGTTTTATGTCGTGGGTAGATGCACTAATTTATGCGGAAGAGGTTCGTATGTCGTACCCATTAATAGCATTAAGACTACGTAGTCGCTTAGTTTCATTGCTGAATCATATATTCGTTCTAAGCGGTGAAGGACCTGTTGTTAAGTTGTGTGTTTTACATAGATGAAAATCTTCGGTTTAAACCACATTTAAAATTTCCGATTTTTCATGTTCAAGCGGGCTAAGTTCGTATTCCTCTGCCGATTAGGTATTGTTTACAAATATCACTTTGTGATCTGCAGTTAGTACTGCTTACAAATGCTTTTTCATTTTACAGCAAAAAGTCCGAAGTCCATGAAAAAGAGCTTGCAGCCTTCTCAGATATCAAAGATGTACTCGTTCGACCGGAATTCTGGTTAGATTATTGTGTTATTAAAGTTTTTTTTAGCTAGGTATGATTAAAAGTGTGCTTCTTTTTTTCACATAATATACTTTCTCTAATCAAGGACCAAAAGAAAGTTTGTGAGATACTGTTTCATGGCGTTGGTTGCTTGATGATTCAAATCGTGTCAAATAACATGATTTTATAACTTATATAGTAATGTCGGGCGTCAGTACTAAAAACACATACGTTATAGCCAAGCAGTTTTAGGATTACATCCTTTTTTAGGTTTTTTTCCGATTGTTTAGTATTTCAGGAAGGATCCAAAATACAACGACGAGTTCAATCGTGCAGTGAAAATTTTGTTTGAATACATGAATCATTGGAACAGCGATCTTCGTATGTTAAGTGAACAAACAATGGATTCGGTGCTGCGGGTAGGTATCAGTGAAAGGAAGTCGATATTCAAATGAGTCGTTTTCTGATTTTAATTCCCTACGAACATAAAATTTGGAATTTTCCTCTTCAACTCCAAGAAGTGGATTTGTTGGGTTTCTATGTAATTCCGAAATTAAATTGCGTGAACTGAATATAATTCACAGAAATACTTCACGAATTATTGTCGTAACTGATGTGACAAATTAAACGAAGTGGACAATATAATTTACAGCATTTTGTTATCGATATAAATACTTCACGAGTTGTTGTTGTTGTTGTTTTGATGTCAGAAATTAAACAAAATGGACCATCGCGATCACTCGTCTTTGCGCTTTCGCGTTTGATTTCTGCTTTGAAATGTGTGAAATCAAATCGTTTAAGGTTAGCCACAGGTTTCTGACTGGATTCCTGGTGCATGATTTTTAAACCAGCATTCAAATTTAGCATCCTTAATTGAAAAAAATTATTTCTTCGTTCATATATTTTCCTAATTTTTTTAGAGCTATAAGAATGCATTTGGTATCTGCTCTTCCGAAAATTTTAACTCGTTCGGAAGAAATTGTGCAGAGCGCTTTGGAAAGATATCTTCCAGCAATTTTTGCATTCTTTGGTCCTGATTTTGAGACCCAACCAGATGATAATGTGTTGGTGTGTATTAATTAATATTTTTTTTTTCAATTTCTTAAAGCCTTTTTATTGCATTGGAAGAATGGCTAAGGAACAAATGATTTAATTTTTTTTCCAGAAGCTCTATGAAGTAGCACTTCACAATTTGGAATTACCAGGTGTAACGAATCGGGCAGCTGCTGTCGTTATAAGTCAACTGGCTACCTATGTTGGAGTTGTACGCAGAAAAGTTTTTCTGTATTCCCTCCGTAAATTTTGCTCATTTCTAACTCCACATTATTTGGTTTTGTTTTAAAAGGGTCCGCTTGTCTTTTTTTTAGAAGTGCTATCCAAAGCTGGTGAACAAGAAAATAAACACCTGTTGGTGGGGACGCTAAATTCATTACGTCTGTTGTGGTCGGTTTATTTGGTAAGGAGCAGTGAATATGAATTGGAAAGTCTACGAAGTGTAAGTTTAATGGTTTTCCAAGTTGGTGGATGTATGCACTGATCAGAAATTCAGAGTTTGATTTGTTTTTTCTTTCTGTGGGTTTATTGCAGTCTGTGTTTGATTAGAATATTTACATAGTACCTTTTTCTAGATGATTCGTGATACATTACGCTGTCTTTTTTCGCACCACAATGATGTTTTGGTTGCTTCATTAGAATTTCTCGAAAAAGTTCTTTCCTCACCGCTCACAGTCCTTGAAGTAGATTCATTCTATCCACAGCAGTCGAGCAGTTTACAAACTGAACTTGATGGACAGAATATTGATTTGCCGACAAGTTTGTTTTCTCTTCAGTTTTTATAGTTTTATGTTGAAAATGCTGTATCATCTGTAAACAGTTTCTTTAATTCTTTTACAGATACTACCAGTTTTATGACTTCACTGCGTGCAAGTCCACTAAATTTCTTTTTCGAAAGCATTCCATCTGAAGCAGTGGATGTTGCTGACAGCTCTGATCCGTCTTCATTTAGTATGTCTTTACCGGTTGGTGCTTCCAGCTTGAAGATGGTGAGTTTTAAACTGTTAATTATTACTTGTTTGGAACTTAAAAAATGCTTTATGTTAACGGAAATTGTGCCGTAAGATGGCTTTTGAAATCTGGGAAATTTTTGAAAATTCCTGATTCCTTAATAATATACTGTTCGAATTACGTTTTTAACAGAAAAAGTCAAGTTCGGAAGGTGATATGGATATCATTGATCCATTAAGACATTTGGAAATATGCTATGATCCAGCTACATGTTCTGGTTCATCAGAGGAGTCGTTGCCTGAATTTGTATCACTTTCATCCTCTCCAATACCCGAATATTTGCCTGACATATGTAATTTTATTCCATTTTAACTCATTTTTCTTGTGATAAACGTTAGTAAACATTGTTTATACAATTTATCTGCAGTCGTTATGACTTTTCAAAAACAAATTGCTCAAAGATTAAAAAAAATAATGTATTTTTTGCAGCATTCGATCCTTTCCTTACATATACTTCTGTACTTCTGGCAAAACGGTTTTTGTTAAGTGGGCAGTGCTTAAAATTGCTGGCAGACGGCGAAGTTCGTGTAAGCCACAAAATTTTGGCAATGTCTTGTTTGGGTAATATTGCTTTGTATTTGCCAAACTTTGCTGACATAACTCTTCAACCGAAAGGTGATTATTCTCATTATCAAGTCAAGATTCTCATAGCGGTCAGAAAGGTGTACTTCATACCTGTAATTAACAGTGATTATAATTTGTACACACTGAATCAAATTTAGGTGGTTTGGGCTTTCAAACTTTAAAGGATGTTCAACTTTATCTAAATCATGATGATGATCAGTTAAAAGCTGCAGCAATCACTGTGTTCATAAATGCTCAAAAATGTCGATTCAGAGCCTTAGGTGGACAGTTTTGTGGTTAGTATTCTAAAAACATTACATCGTTTATTGGAAGGTTATATTTCTTTTTTCTGCTTTTGTCTTGGAAATGTTCGAACTAGAAAGGAGCATTTGGAATTTCATAGAATTTCGCCGCTCATTCGCTTCATTTGTCTATGATGTGATCCGCATTCGTCGAGCTCAGTGCAGTCGTTCATTGCTGATAGCCCTAAAGTCTGCGAAAAAGCTGGTTTATCAAACTGGTATTGTGTATGATGTTGCAAAATTTGCTTGTGAAAACTATCGAGATAACTATTTTTTGCTGCGGGTAAATATTTTGAACAAATAATTGTAAATTTTTAAAGGGATTATACTATAAATTTATTACATTAGCGAGCTTTTGACCATAAACGTTTTGGTTTTCCTCATTGTGGTCTCTGAATAATGGTCAAAAGTGAGGGAAAAATTTTCATGAGGAATCCGCCCTCCAGATTTTTTTGTTAAATTAGGTTTAAATTGAAAAACATAATTTAACTCCTTGCAGATAGCTGTAGTAGAATATCTAGCAAGCATCGAATGGGCATGTACGAACTTGTTTCCTTCGTCTCATCTTCCTGACGAAATCTTTAAAATATACATGCATTTGCTCGCTGATGATGACCAACGAGTGAGGAGTGCTGCGTCAAAGCATCTTTCACAGTTTGTTGATTAATACTCCAATTGTAATTCCTGACGTCGTGAAATCAATTCTTGTTTCATACACTGTTGGTTTCGAACAAGTAATTGCTGGGAGTTGAAACATTAAACATTTTGCTTAAATGTTCGTAAATCAAATTTTTATTTCTTTTCCAGATTAACGGAAAACGCGAATTACGCTTTAGCGCCGATTGACATCATAGTAGAAGAACCGACTGGTTTCTTCTGCCTTGGTTTTCCAAAAAATCCTCTGGTATGCCTACATAAATGTAATACAAAATCTTTGATTTTTCATTATTAAACGTGGAACGTCTGGTTATCTGTCACATCATTCTGTTTTTTCAGACTGTTGGTATGAGCCCATATTATGACTTGATGCAGCAGCCATTCAGTTCTTTGACTGCGGTCAACCTTTCTTTTGTACTTCGAAAGATGTTCTTCATTTTAACAACAAGTGCGAACGAAAAACAGCAGGTTACTTTTCAGTTAGTATCCATTTTCTTGCTTTGATTAATTGTTGTTTTGATATGTCAATTGAGTGGTATATTAAACAGGTTTATGGTGTTCTGGTTAGTGGTGAAGTAAATATGTCTTAGCATAACTTGTTAGTATAAAGATTTCTTTTGAGAACAAATATAAATCACAAAACATTTAGGCAGGCATTGCTGCTGGGTTATTTCAACTGTTGTGTTGTTTCAAGTCAAGGTATTATGCTCACGCCTGGGGACTAGAATCAAACGCTGATAGTTCGAGGACTGGTTTAATTACAGCCTTAATTTCGAAATGTGATTTTTGTTGTACGGATGTTCATACTTTCGTGCAGTTTTTAAATATTGCGACACATTTGACTGCAGGTGTATATTTTTTAATTTTAACATATTTTGTTGGTTATTTTTTAAACTATTGTTAAAATAGGGTTGTAGAATTTTGCTTGCTTTACAACATTGGGTAACTTCATTCATTGTAATGAGAGTTACTTCCCACAACACTCTTGCTGGAAAATGAATTTGAGGTATTTTTAAGGCTTATACACTATGGAGATCATGAAGGCTACTAATGAAAGAAATGGTAGAGTGCCAAAATTACCAAAATATCCTGTTTGTGAACAACTTTTTTTGCTGCAGCTGAGGTATGCTAATTACTTATTCCAATCTCGAATACTCTATGATGCTCAAGATATTAGAGTTGGTGCTGAGAAGTGTTTTTAAAAAAAATCGGAAAGTTTCACGAACGTCGTTTGTCTGGAATTATTTCTATTTATCTATAATATTCCATCCATTTATATTACTCTTGTTTTTAGTTTTCAGGGTTATTAACTTATATTACTCTTTGATAATCGATTATCAACAAGAAGCTGCATATTCTTTTTCTCGACCCTCTCCACTTTCTCCTGTTCATAAGGCATTTCCGATTAGCAAGTATAGTGAGACATCCTGGGAGCAACGAATTGCTGTGATTTCAACATTTGCTGATATTGGCATGAAAAGGTCTAGGAATACAAGCTTCCTGCAGTGTTCTAGTCTCATTCATTTTGCTGATTCATTGAGGGGTAGTTATCTCCATTATATGGTTAGTGTTTTGTCATCGAGTATTTTCTGTCTCATATTTTTTCATATAATTTCTTTCCCATGGTTTATACTATAATGGTTGAAAGTTTTGTGTTTCAGAATACTTTGGCGTTTGATACATCTGAACGGTTCACAGCCCTCTTGGTTTCAGCTCTGGACTGTTTGGCTTGTACGCTGGAGGTTATGCAACTTCCAGCGGTTGCAGGCATTCTTGAAGAGGTTATTTACACTTGCAACATAACTCTTATGTTCGTATATTTAAAACGAAAATTTTTTTGGTTAGAAGCTTTTACGTGTGAAATTTTACATGTTAACAAGTTCCATGCATATTTGTTAATGTTAAGAGCTATTAACTTGAAATATAACTTTTTTAGAATATTTTCTTTTAGCTTTTATTGTATTGTCAAACTGTAGTCGAGATCGTGCCAAATGAAAGTATTCGAGTTGCAAGGCAGCTATTTAAAATATTATTTGGAAGAAATGTTGCAAATTTGTCGTTGGATGTGCTGAGAAGTTTGAAATTAAATCATATTAGCCAATCTAAAGGTGCTTTTAATTTACCTATTTGCAACACTGATTTTTTTTAAATCTTATAACCAGTTAAATAGTGTTTGTGTAAATCAGCTCTGAATGAGAGATAAGTTATGATGAAAATACTTTACTGTTATAAATTTTGAAACGGTTACAGTGCATGTTGAAATACAACTATGATCGGTTAAGTTATTTTATGGCTGTTTCTAATTCTCCTTATATCCCTTTTTATCAAAACTCTTCAGGATGGTGTTTTAGACAAGAATTGTTGCTATTATCAAGAGTTTTTTGTAAATATTGCATAATTAACTTCATTTCATTATTTGTTTACAGATCTCTTCGATATTTGCTTGTTGAGAAGTGCAGATTTTTTTGCCGAATTTGTTACAAATGCAGATTACATTGAATATGGCTTAGCGCAACTTACAAAGTAAGTTTTATTTTTCTTTCGGAATTTGAGAAGTAAAAGTTGGTATATTATGATTTAAATAGATTTCTTCAAAATTTTACGAATTAATTGCATAGAAGTGCTGGCTGGTTGTGTAAGGACCTGATTTCTAAAGATGGAGTTCCTGGAAGAATGGATATTACGTCTCACGTGGCCATGTTTGAGCCATATGTATCACTGACAATTCGCTTATATCAGTCAACAAATTCCGTGGACATTCAGTGCTCGGTATTTTGGCTTTTCATAGACTCATCAAATCTTATTTTATTTCATTAACTAAGAAAATTGTCCATTAAAAAAAAAATGCATTTTTTTGCGAATAAATAGTGTTTCAGGTGTTGGATCTCGTGTGCGTACTTGTTCAAGGCGGTATAAATTATTCTATGCTTGATCCAGACACTCGTTTGCTCGGTTTCGTCATTGAACAAGTGAATGAAATTAGTGTCAGGAGCTGGTATTGTTCTGAATTTTTTTATGATGTAATAAATGTATTATACGGAAGGATGTATATTCTGAGATTTTCAAGTTTCTGTGAGCTCCATTTTTTCGTTTAGCGCAATTCTGAAAGTTTTCAATTTGACTTTTGTTTAGGGTAACTGACGATACTGGGAAATTGCTCAATTCAGTATTTAATTATTTCTTATCGCTTTATCATACTGAAAATCGAGGACACGTGGTGATGGAGTTGGACAAAATTTGCTCATTAGTGGAGCTATTAATCAAATCTTGTAATACGCGACCATTTCTGACTCCATGTGGTTTGTGTTGTTTCTTTGACGAACCTAAAGCTTTTTGGATAGCATAGGAATCAAATCAATAGTTTCCTGGGTTCTGCTTCAGATATTATTCCAAGTCTAAAGTTGCCACATATAATTTAAATTCCAATTATAATGATCGCATCGTTTTTGTGACAATTTTTTCAGCTTTAAATTCTCTTCAAACGGTGTTGGTTGATTGCATGTGCATGCGCCTTTCTTTGGATGTTACACTTTTGAATATATTGCAAACAACTGACCAGTTAGCGACAGTATGTCCGACAAAAGTTTTTCAGATTTGGGCTTTGGCTGCTCTTGGTTCCCACATTAACGGAGATACACCAAGGTAATGTTTTCCCTTCAATCTCTTTGTATATTGATTAGTTCTTTTTTTGTTTGATTATCACAGATTAATTATAAAAATAGAAAAGCTAAATTTTCCAGATCAAAGTTTTGAATCATTTCAAGTTAATTGCTTCGTTATTATTCCTTTACAGCTGGACCAAAACGTTGTTATTCATGTTTGAAAGCTTACAGCAATCACATGTAGGAAACTGGGACTTCACCACAGCGTGCAATGCAGTCTTTTCATTGCGGTTATGTTCTGCCACTGTAACTGTACCAGTGGACGCTATTTTCAGAAAAATAATCAGCATTTTAGAAGATGTTTGTGTATGCATTCAATGATTTTTTATTTTGATTTAGTGAAGTGTTTTTAATCCATGTAATTGTTGAAATTGCAGGATAGACACTGTTTTTCTCGACTGGTGCTCGTCCTTCCATATTTGTATATATTCATGTGTATTTTGAAGGAAGATTCTACTTTTACCAAAATCGAACAAATATGTATTGATGCTGCTGAAAAGATAGGCCGGTTCGCCTTCTTTTATTTTTAATGTAATTTGTGTAGCATGCATTCTCTTTTTCATTTTCAAAGTTTGTTTCTAGAAGTATTGACTATGCAGTTAACTGTATATTTATTATAGAAGGCATTTTTTTAGTTCGTTGATGATTTTGCTTGGTCATTGTTTTAAAGCTTTACGACGATTAACTTCTTTGGATAGTATTAATGAGGAAAACAGTGAAAATCTGCTTATTTGGTTCCTTTCAGTTTTATTTCACGTTGTTTGTACAGGTAAAGTTTAATTCATATATTTAATTCACAAGCAGCTATATGATGATGAATGTTTCGACGCAGCTTTCACAAACTGGATTTTATTCAAAATAAATCAGTTTATTTTGCAGTTATCCTTTATTATTTTCAAGGTAAAATGGAATCCATTGCAAATGTTTTTGACTCACATTTTTCATTGGATTTTTCTGATCTTCAAAGCTTATCGATGCTACATCCACGTATTTATGTGCACGTATTTGCATTAGCTAACGTTGCTGATTTTCAGAAGCATAGGCATTTGTTTTACCCTCCATCTTCAAAGTAAGTTGTTAATCCAACTATAACTTTTTTTCTACTACGAACCGCCCAGATTTTATTCAGTATATTTTGCAGACAGTTAGGTGATTTGTGTATGGTTACACGATGTCAAATTGCTGGTCGAGATGGAGTTGGCGGTATTGTTAGCCTATTCAATTCATGCTCTCCAGATATTTTGTTTCCCGTTGTAGTACGTGGGTGGCTTGCATGTCGTATGAAGTAAATGCCTGAAAAAAATTGCTTTTTAAAAAATAATTCAATTATGAAATGATGTTGAAGTCAACAAACATGCCAAATCTAACGTATGGTCTAAAAAAGTTCTTATATTTCTTAGAAAAAAAATAGTTTAAATAATGAGAACAAACTGGTTTGTAGGAATTTGGACGTCGAAATGCAGAAGATTTTGCTAGAAAGTATTATCAACATCGGCAAAAATTGTTTGTCTGTAAGTCTTTGCAGTTACAATATTGTATTGATTCAGATTTTTGGTTAAAAAATTCAATTACAGCATGCTGTTGATTTGGATGTTATTGAATTTATCGCATCTGGTGATATTTCGGAAACATCTATTGCCATCGAATTTTTGAAAAGCAAATTTGGTAAATCTAGGTTACTGGACTGTTTGATGGTTCTTCTTTGTGATTTCCAGGTATTTCCTCATAATATACGAAAATAATATCACGAATATTCACGCCTTCAATTTTGTTTAATCACTTAACTCCGCTACGTATAGATGTTTACCTTATAAATGAAATTCTTTTCAATATTTGTATCATAGCCCAATTTTTAGAATTACGTAATTTTTGTTGGCTATCAGGTTTCATGGTGACGAATTATCGATTATACATACTACTTCATTAGTTTTGCGCAATTTAATTCGAGTTCTGCTAGAAAAAAATATTTTAATCTGTCATACTTTTTTATACTGGTTTCAGCTGAAATAATTCATTTTAAACATGCCGTTACTGATTTCAGAGAAAAAACGACACATTCAAGGCTTTACTGGCACACATCATAACATCGGAACAGTTTTCTGCTGACTTATTTAAATGGTTATGTTTTCTATTATTCTATTATCGGCTATCAGTTCCATTCTGAACTTTAGCGATTTGATGAATGAAGGATCTGTATGAAGCGCTCTTGAGCGATTCGTTTTATTTCAGCCAAGTATATGTTTATAATTAATATCATACTTGATTTCTGAAATGGCTATAAGTTTTTGTTGTTTCTCCAAGATCAAAAATGTGTTCTATCTTAATAGTGCTTCAATCGATCACATCTTTATTTCATTTTTCACTGAAGCAGTTTGCAAAGTTTGCATAAACTATGATTGAAAATTAAAGTCTTGGAAAATATTTTTATTTTTGGAATCTACTTTATCTTGTTAATTTCTTATGTCTGTCAACTTCCAGGAAGGAACAAAAGATTCGAAGAAAAAACGTAGCAGTGAGGTAACCGATGGTGAGGGTATGTGTGAGTTTCTTATGATTTATGATTTGCCAAATAAGAGACTCATATTTGATACTTTGTGCGAATTATGTTAAAAAATTTTTTTTAATTGAAATTATTCGAAGCGGAGTTATCCTTTTGTTTTGTTTCAAGTATTATTTTTTTAGATTCAATTGCGGACGATAATGACAGTTTTAAGCCTTCTGAACACTATGGTTTCATTCACCTTCTTCGTTTGTTTGTTCGTTTCGGCCACATGTTAGGGCAAGTTTTTTTATTATGAATGTGAACATTAACTTCAGTCAAGTTTCTAAAGATTTGCGGATAAACTTTTTTTTTCGTTTTAAATTATGTTGCATTGGGGAGGAGAAAATGAAAAAAGCTGTCAATATTTTGATTGTGATTGACAATTTAGTAAAGCTTAATTCACCGTTCTTCGTTTGTTGTCAAAGAAGATTTTTGTTTTGCGGAAGTCGGTAGCTGAATTGTGATATTACCATTTGGCTTCTAGTTGGTAATACGATACCAGAATAATAAAATGCTCACTTATACTGATATATAGATTTGAAGCAAGTTTGGGCATTTTATGAGTATTTTCTACCGGAACACAAACATTTGTTTAAATTTATAATGCTTTGGCGAGCGAAGCACCGTACTTTTTCAACCTTTTTCATATGGGATTTGTGGTATTGCGATGTTTATACTTGCAGGCTAACAAGTTGGAGTGATCGAACAATTGAAGTTATTGTAAATCAAGTGCATAATTTTTTGAAATTTCTCGAAGTTAATCGTCATAAGTTTTTTGATATTGAAACGGATTACGAAGTGGCACCTCCGGAATATCAGCGACGTGTTTGGAGTTCCTAGGAGTGTGGAACATAGCATCCTGTATGTCTTGTTCATTCAACTTATCAAGTAGCTGAAAGTTACGAGCACATTGCAGTGTTTTCGAACTTTGTAATTTCAGCACAGATTGACCAGAACTCACAACTTTTACAGTTTCTCGAAGATCACCCAGTCGATCAAGTTATTCTATATTGGTGTTTATATTGGATATATGCAACCAATATTTGCTTTCATATTTTATCGGACAATGCCAAACACAATAATTTTCATCACTCAACCATAACGTTATCCAATTTATTTGTTTCTCTGACAAGTTTTTGTTCCTTTTTCTTAGATGAGAGCATTTTTTACTTGGATATTGTCACCATATGGTGGCCAGATTTTATTTGCCATGTTTAGTTTTGGACATTGGCGCATGTTTTTTTGTATTAATCTTCAAGAAATCTTATTTTGCCGACCATGTCATCATTAACATTTCGAACGAAACTTTGTTATTTCTGTTATTTTTTGTCACTGTTGTTTTGTTTCATTTCGTATTTTTCGATGCTAACGCTATTCGTTTTCACTGAATCTTGTGTCTCATGAAAATTTCGGAACCCTCCAATTATTTCAGTGCTTTAGATGGAAATACGAATGAGAGAGGTATTGTAAAATATGGAAGGATTCTTTGTTCGTGATCTTAATTGACGATTTTATTTAATGGAAACGATTGGATTTTATAAATTTATTTTTCATTGTTCTGTTTTAAAATCAATTTTATTGTTTTTTGTTTAAAAGATTTTTTACGTTTTACTCATCTCTGCGAATTTTTTGCTTATCAAACATGCAAGAAATTCCAATTTGTTATTCTGAGATAATTTTTTATTTTGAGAAGTTTTTTACTGTGTCTGTAATATAAAGGACTTGCATTTTGATTCATGCGTTCAGTATATCTATAATTTGTGCGCATTAATGTGCGTTTGCGTAAGCGATTATCAGTGATAATTTATGCTTGTAGACAAGTATGATGGTATAGGCCTTGAGGTTTGTGATCCACTGGTGAATATTTGAAAGGTTCGGGTCATGCTGGTTTTTGTATTGGCAGAAATGCAAGTTATTGATGTAACCGCTAGTTTTCCGCTCTGGTACAGCTGTCAAAAGCTGCAGAAAATGTTACCAATCCGATGTGAGATAATGGTCAAATCTGTTACACGTGGTCCCGTTGTGGCGGGGAATTTTGCTGAGTTTTGATTCTAGCAGTGTATTGTAAGTGTTTTAAGAATGGTAACAGCACCTAGACGAAGAATTAATTCATTTATTCTTTCTAAATTTAAGGTACGATGTCGTCCGAATAAAATGGAGTAGGAGCTTTTCCGGTTTTGGGATTACGGAGAGGACGAAGATAGCCTTGAGGGTTGGAATTAGGGTTGGGATTAAGGTAAACTATGTTGTTCCTTTAATTAACAAAGCTTTTTTCTCTGCAGCGTTCTCATTATGTATAGAAATCTTTCCCCTTTAGTATTAATTACATTAACCCACTTAGTTGATGATGTAAAGGAAAAGTTCACTGACCAATGTATAGAAAAGAAGGGCTGGTAATGTTTTGAAGACAAGACAGGCACACCGCTATTGATATAAATTTATAAAAGTTTGATGAGTGAAATATGTGTTGAGAGATGATGTTTCTTTCTTATCAGTGTTTGCTCATTTACTGATGGATTAAGTTTTAAAATTATTGTCGGATTTAATAACGGAGACTAAGATGGAATTAAATTATTGGGATGGCCGGAACTAAAAAGGTAGGTGGGCAGAGTTATTGCGGTTAACGTACTGGTGGGTTTTATTGTGTTTGTGAGTGAATATACATATTTTGTGGAGGAATTGTTGTGGAAGATGTTGCATCCTGGATAGAATGGAATTGAGGCAGTGGTATTGGATAATACTTGATGTTGCCTGTATGGAATGATTGTCGACTCTGGGATGTGCCGGTCTAAACCTTCGGGAAGAACATTCCGTCGCTGTAATGTCAATCGAACTAGTATTGTCGTTGAGAATTGGGACACCCTGTACGTGTGCTGGCTGGATAAATCATTCTCGATGGTTGTTTTGTAAGAAATCCATTTTTATAGGATTTCAAGGTAATGCTGGATGAAGCACTGACATTGACCGGCGCATTCATCGCTAGTTTTTTTCTAGAGTTCCGTAGTTGATGAATCGTTGCTTATCTTGACACTGTCAGACGAAGTGTTTGCACTGCGAATGAAAAGGTGTAGAGGAAGACGACGGACTGAGCAATGTCAAATGCAATCTGTGCTCTTTCATTCTATTCAGGGAAAGGCCACTGATCCATAAAGAAGAAGGTGATCCGATGGTGAGGTTTCTCGTTTCGTCAGAATGTACAGAACATGTGCCGTATCATTCACATATTCAGTTGTGCCACAAACCTTGTGAACTTTACCGTGGCTGGTTCGGTAAGGCAATTAATGAAGTATTCGAATTCCCGCAATTATGACCACCCATTTATTCAGCATGGTTTTACAATACGTCTGAGAAAGACTGGATGATTCTTCTGATTTCATCCTTTTCACATTTGGCATTTTGTGTCTTACTGCAAGTATTCCTTCATAATTTGAACCAAGTACTGGAACATTTAATTTATGCCATTCTCTCGAGAAAGTTTTGCATTTAAACAAATAATTTCTCATATATCTCCGCTCACTTATTTTCCTGTCTGATTAGCTTCCTTCTTGAATTTATTGCTGTCATTGATTTGATGTCGTATCATTCCCTACCATCAATATGCTCTTTTTTTTCTATCAAAGAAATGTATGTTTGATGGTATCTATAATAACCACAAAAATTTTTCTAAAATTCAACACTCATAATCAGGCATCTGTTCCCATTGATGATACTTGCGTGATTTGCTACATTTAAGTTCTGTGAGTAGATAGATATGCATGAAATAACGATAATTAATGAAGTTAGTTGATTACTCAAGGCCTAATAACTGGCATAAATTTCGTGTCGGCTTTTATCAGTATTAGTGGAAATTTTTGACTGGAAAGAGTCTTTATTAAATAGATTGGAATTTGGATATCGGCCAAAATGTGGGATCTAAATATGAAAATTTGTGGACGGAAAATTTTCTTCAAGTGCGTGGATTCAATAAACGATCGAAAAGGATCTGTTTACGGTAGCTTAAATCGGAAATCCTTAATGCTAGCCAAATTGCAATATTTACGATGAATAAATTCCTAATTTCTTATTCTTTTTTCCGTGGATGAATCCGACTTTATTTTTACCATTGTTTTTCATTTTTAATTATAGTTAAAATCATTCTTGTGCATGATGAAATTACAGTCAATATCACCGCAATAATTTTGTCTATTTAATGAAAGAGAAGGAGAGTATGTCTGTCTTATGTAACAGCACAGCAGAGAAATATTTGCTGCGAAGAGTAACGTACTGAATTGATAACAGTGATGTTTGTTTAACTTGTCAACTTGTCGTGAACCAGTTTGGAAGTGCTGGTATATGAATAGTAAGGGAGAGTAAGTCGTGTTTGAAGTTCGTGAGAACATCGGTAAGGCATTAGCTTGAGAAAGTGTGGTCGCGCTACTCATTTGACATATTCTTTATGTTAGTATTATAAACGGTCTGTCTACCCCACATTTCAATGTACTAGACAGGAAGCGACATTTAAGGTAAAGAATTGAAAATATTTTCTTTGCCGGTTCTCGTCGTCATCGATTTCTTTACAACTCTCTCGTACCAAGTACGTCATTTTAGTTTTCAGTTCCTCGAAATCGGCAAATGTTTCTGGTTGTTTAGCTTGGATGCGAATTGTTTATACAGGAAGAAGAAGGCGATGAGTGATTTGTTCAGTAAACAACTTAAAAAACAAACTGCACGAGCAAAGGAAAAAGTCAATTTTCGAGTTTTTTTTTCCAGGCCTTGTTGACATCTCTAATGTGTGACATTTAGCGTTTCCCCTCGATTCAGTGGTTAAAGTAAGCGTTGAAGCTGGAGAACTACAGCTATTCGTCAGTTGAATTATCTGATTAGATGGATGTGAAAATATCTCAACGGTGTAGATTTTGGAGTTTGCTGTAGATAGTATAACAGTGTACCCTATCAGGAAAATATGATCGCAAGGCTGATGTCATGCGATTTTCTTGTTTTTAGGCTTCAAAAGTTACAAATCGGTCATTCGAGAAAAGAATCAACTCCATTTTTTCAGTTATTAGAAGGACTTGGAAAAGCGAAAGCAACACAAGATGATGTGTTCGACCAGCATGCTGCAAATTTGATAAAGCAGAGCAAAGCATGTGAAAGATTACATCGTGATTTGAAAGCATACGGCGCAGCATTGCGAGCAATGATTCAAGCACAAAAGACTTTTCGGGAGACAATACGGGAACTTTACGAGACGGAATGGCCGGATCGTGAACATTTGTGTGCTATTACACAAGTATTTTTATTATTCATATAAAAAAATTCTTGAGCTCTCAAAGTTCTGATACCTGTTTTGAATGCTAATTTTGCCTCTTGCTTCGAGCATCTTCTTGCTGTAGGGATATACATTGCTCATTGTTGAGTTTGCGTTTTCAAACTGGGGTTTAGCTGTTTAAAACCATACATCATTATCAGTAAGTCGGAATTCCTCCGTACTGACTTCTCAGTGACCTGAACTAGATAGCTGATTAAGGATATGCACTGGCAGGTATATGTTCCAATTAGAGATGCGACTAGCTGTGCATCTTAATTTCAGTTAAGTTAACTGTCGGCAAGATTAATTGGCGCATTTGATGCTAGTACTGTAGGTTTATTCGGAAAGGTGATCGATTTTCGGTTTTGATTGTTTCCTGAGTAAATTATGTCTAATATACATCGTTAAGGGGATGTCTATCATTGTAGGCCAACTGACGAAAATGCTAGACAGGTCTCACACTATTTTCAGCTGAGTTTTATGAGTTTATATTGGACGGCATTTTTTAATGTGGGAAAGCTAGTTTGATTGGGTCTCATTACAGTCACTGGATCTTCAATGGGATGAATTCGAGAAAGTTGTTAATGATCGATTTATGGGCTCGGTGAATGCATATATGGCGCAATTTTCTGACTTAAAAGCTAAAATAGCGAAACGTGGAAGGAAACTCGTTGATTTTGATGGTGCACGGAACAATTATGCAACAGTGAAAGCAAGTTCAAAAAAAGTATGTTCTTGTTTGTTATTTAGGTATACAATAATTAAGTATGCTGATAAATAGATTTTTGTTTATATTAATTATCGAAGTTTCAAGGAGCTTTTTATGGTTTTGATTTGATTTCTTGTTTTTTAACCTTTTATCATATCATGTATTCATTTCACAAACTATAGGACACCTAGCACTGTGATCCGTATATTAATGTATTGAATATTGTTTACATTTCCAGGGCGATGACGATCCAAAAGTAATGAAAGCTCTAGCAGATCTGCAACAAACCGAAACTCTATATAAGGAGCTGAATAAGGAACTTGTTGATACATTACCTGCTACATACGATAGCCGAATAACCTTCTTTGTTGATACACTTCAAACAATTTTCAATGCTGAGAGTGCAAATCATGCCGAATGTGGTAAGGTATGTTTGTCAAGAAGCAAATTTATTTGATCAAATAATGCGGACGAAGGTTTCGTACTTTCTTTCAATAGAAAACATTATTTATTACAACTCACTGTTTTCAGTTTTTGTAAGAAGTAGATGGCGAAGTTTAACAAAAAGTGTTTTAGTACGCATGGGAAGTTATCTAATTGGAGTATTTAAAGATTCAAAAATATAATAGTGTTTGGATAAAGTTTTCAATGTCTGGGTTAGAGTGAGAGTTTTGACCTGTCAAATAGTCTCAAACTTTCTTTTACTGCAGAATAACAAAACTCTTGTTACCTTGCTGGATAATTTGGGAAACTCATTCGATTCTCTTCGTGTACCACGAAATGCATCGTGTTCTATTCGAACTGAGGAGCAATCGATTCCAACAGATGAATCACCACCGCAAAAATCCGAAGGTCTTCTGCATGAATTCCAACCAGAATCTTTGCCCGTTTCATCTGAAACGTCTCTCAGCAAAACCGACGCTAAGCATGGCGATGAAATTACCGAGAATAAGGTGTATCCGGTAAGTTCAAATCTTAAAATTTTAATATTCTGTTGGCTATTTTTAATACTACAATTAATTATGAATAAATCCAGTTAACGTGCCATACATCATAGTAAACGTTGAAATTTATTTTAATCATATCAGTGGAACATATTTTGAACTTCTTTTTGCTATCGGTATGACTATGATTTCCTTATACCATTGACGTTGACTGAAAATTACGTCTATGTTTGACGTATACTGTACAGTAAGAAATATACGAAGATTTTCTTGCAATTACGGAGAACGCAATGGGCGAAGAATTTTCGATAAAATGGGGTTTTCTGCTGTTTTTCTTTTTTTAAGGGATCCTTCTTCTGTTCAAACTTTTTTTTTTACCTAATAGGATATGATTCAATCTTACCTTCTTGACAAATGCTATTTTCCAGAGTTTGAATGAGACACATCCTGTTGTATCTGTTGTTCCCGGCAGTGAGAAGCAAAATGACAAAAAGTCATCCGAAAAATCATTAGTTGTTGGTGATGGTGTTGATGAAAAGGGTTCGAAGGCCTCAATGAATCCATTTGATGATGATGATGATGATGATACAAAAAATCCGTTCAAAGAAAGCAATGTGGGAAAGGAACCACAAGCAGAGCCACGTTCACCACAGAAAAGTGATAATCGTCAGGATACGACTGGTGACCGAAAGGTACTTTTTGGAGCGATATAAGGATAGTTCTTAGTTGGTAAAAATTATTTTATTGTCTAAATATACAGAAAATAGATATAAACTTTCTGTTAAGAGTTGTAGAATACTTGATGAGTGATATCTGGATACAGATATCAATACTGGCTATCTTCCCATAGATAGTGATACCCTTTCGCACTGTAACGAACGTAAGCAATATATGCCGATATTGCTGTGTAACGAACGTAAGCGAAAGTTGTGTAGAAAGTTAGATTTTCGCTGTGTAGAGTAAACATGTGAGAACCTGATGACTTGGGTAATTAACCAATCCTTGTTGATTGCTGTGTTGAATTAACCACAAACCTCAAACTTGGGTAATTAAACTTTTATTCATAAAACATAAAAAATTCTACAAACTCATCAGAAATACGGATACAGTAAAAACAAGTAATGATAATAAGTCCAGAGTAATTAGGGTCAAAGTAGTGTGAAGTAGTAGTCGTCGTCGGAGAGGTGGAGTTGGTCGATTCCAGTTGTGAACTGGTAAAAACTGATTTGGAAGTACAATGTCTCCGGTTTATATACACATCATTCCATCGACGTGGGCCAATCAGATCGAGACACATCATACTTGACCAGATGTCGAGCAGAAGTACATCAAAAACTTGGCATTTCGACGCCTATAAAATAGTATACGATTTGAAAAGGAGATAAAATCCTAACATAACCAAAAGTTAAGAACGTAAATCAAATAAAGATATCTGTTGCAAAAAAAATTATACAAAGGAATGATGAGGCGGGAGGAAACCTCATCATACATTTGAATTCTATAAGTACAAACAATAACTTTGAGGTCAAGGGACATGAGTTCTAAAAAAGATACATTTGAATGGGCGTAAAAAATGAGTTATCCATTTATTCCGCGTTTCGCGACACTAAGCAAGAATGTTATTGCTAGAAAGAGTTATGGAACTGATTCATAACATCAATTCACACCTAACTGAGGGAAAATCGAAGAATTGTATTTATCATGTGAAGTTGGACTTCGGAAAGAATGAAAATATTTCAAAGAGAAGGACTAAATTGTATGGGAAAAAGAATCGTTTGAAGTAAAAAGATAACCAACATTTTTTTTTTAAAAAACCAGAAAACTTTAAAGTAATCAACACTCCACCGTGATAATTCATATAGCTATGCGTAAAATAGTTTCTATCACGTAATTTTGATGACATTGAATGTTTCAGGTTTTGTACAAAGTTCGGGCAACACATCACTATACCGCAGAAGACACCGATGAACTTTCTTTTGATGCCGGTGAAGTAATAACAGTGCTAGAAGCTCATGAAGGGGATCTTGATGATGGATGGTTGCTTGGTGTGAAGCAGTCTGACGGAGTTCGAGGTGTATTTCCTGCAAATTTTACAAAATCTTTATGAAATATTTTCATTTTGTAGATCTCGGTTATGTAAAGTGTTTAGCACTTTAACATCACTTTTTCTTAATTCTGAAATTTATCAAAACTATATATAACTTGAGAGAATTGAGAATTCATATATTTTCCATTCTTGCCGTGTTTTGCTTTAGAATAGCTGTACTAAGGTTTAGCTGTAGTGAATAATAATAAGATATTAATGAATGACAATGGTTGAGGAATGGATAGTTGCTAAGAGAAATAGGTTGTGGAAAGGTTTGATTATTCTCCATCTCTTTGAATGAGTTTTGTGCAGTGCAGTTTGTCTCGTTGATATCTTGCTAGAGACTGTCACTTTTACATGAACAAAGATTTAATGTGTTTCAAATATTGACTTATCTTTTTTTAGAGCTCTTGTATTTGCACGCTTAAACTGTGCTTGTTCGTACTTTTTTCCTGCTCTAGTTGACTTATTTGGTTTCCTTAAGTTTAATATTGTTGAATAATATGTAAGCTCTTGCTATGCTCACGAGCATTTTTGATAATTTTTTGGAATTTATAAATTTTGAGATTTATAATATAAGGCTGTAATAATAAAATAACATTGTATACAGTGGTTTGTTTTTTTCATTCCACTTCGCCCAGCTTGATTTATTCCTTTAAACGTGTAAAAAGTTATGATAAGCTAGAACTGTTCTTGTCCTGTAACATTTGTAGTGTTGTAAAACTTTCGCGATAAATGTTGTATTTCAAAATGTCTTCTACAACGTAGATCTACAGCTATAGGGAGTGCAGGAAATTGCAGTAGTTGGTTTATGATTGCATTTCTGACATGATTTCATGACATGACCTATCACCATTTCTTGATATTATTCGGTAATGAGGACAATAGACAATGTCTTGTAGGGAGCACGTTTTCTCGAGCAGTAATTTTGCTTAATTACAGCACGACTGTTTACTGTTAGCAGATGAGAAGCCCATGATATGAGTGATAAACTTTCGATTTCTTTTTCACCCCAAGTAACTCAATGAGACATCTCTCATGATTAATGATAGGCCTGGATGAAGATGAGGATGAAAATGGCAAT
Organism: Madathamugadia hiepei; assembly: GCA_013365335.1. NCBI lineage: Eukaryota > Metazoa > Nematoda > Chromadorea > Rhabditida > Onchocercidae > Madathamugadia > Madathamugadia hiepei. The sequence continues at coordinate 26,272 of JABVXS010000402.1, forward strand.
GAAGAGAAGCGGAGTCAATACCACCGCATATTGCCACTATTTATTGGTTTATTATTGGTGGATCATGATAATCGAAATCAATAGTTTACAATGCATCAGCCATAATAAATGATTATTTATACATGCTGCTGATCAACTGATCGGTTAATGAATTGATCGTATAGAGTGGTGAATCGATGGGAATGGCTGGTCAAATGGCTGGAACGACTTCAACCAGAAGAACACATTCTCCCACCCATCCTTCCATCTATTTCCATGCATCAAACTGGTCCTCTCACTCCACTTCTCGGCGGCTTATCCGAACTGATCCAGTTTTTCCTCAGCACTCTTTCCTTTATTTTCTACTCTTTCTCTTCTCTCTCTCTCTCTCTTCTTCCAGTATAAAAGTTGTAGGTCAATAGCTTCGGCTGGTTTCCTTTGCTATCGGACGGAACCAGCAACAAGAACAACAACAACAGGAGAAGCTGTGTCATCGTTATCGTTCACCACCACTTCCCCAACTAATCAATAATATATTTTTAGTAATGGAAGAGAAGAATCAACCGGGAAGCATGAAACCGATCGCTTTCGTATCGGTTGTTTTCAGTACGTTTGCTATATGCTCAGTTCTGATAACATTCCCATTAGTGATTAATTATGTCCAAACGCTGGAATCGTCCGTTCAAGTTGATACTGATTTCTGTCGCGTATGTTTTCCATTTGTTTATCCTGAGACTGAAATTTATGTTCCTTTTTTCTGAAAAATACATTTTTTATTCAGACGACCGAGAAAGTTAATAGTGCAATTAATTGTGAGTGATGGAAAATTGAAGTGAAACGGATCCGTTGTCCGTTGTAGGCTCGTGCTCGAGATATGTGGAAGGAAATTTTGGATATCGAAACAAATGGACGCTACGATTCCGGCAAATTGGCACGTATGGTGATGGCGCATCGAGTAGTAAAACGTGATACATTGGCTGATTTCTGGGCACGTCGATTACATGATCAGGAACTTCGTGATGATCCATATCAAACGCGGGAATCGTCTATGGAAAGTTTTTCAAGTGGAAGCTGTTGTACATGTTCACGAGGACCACCTGGACCACCTGGGCCACCAGGTCGCGCTGGTGCACCCGGGGTAGATGGTCAAACAGGCCAACTTGGACCACCTGGACCACCGGCGATTTTTGACGCTGAACATCAGAGCACATTTCCACCGCAATGCCCCTGCGAATCACCACCTGGCGAACCTGGTCCTAAAGGACCACGCGGATCTGACGGTCCACCAGGACCACCGGGCCAGAACGGCGAAGATGGGAAGCCCGGAGATCAAGGACCGAGAGGTCCACCGGGGCAACCAGGTCAATCGGGACCGCCAGGGAGAAGTGGATCTCCCGGGGAACCGGGTCCATACAGGACAGAAGTTGGACCATCGGGTCGACCAGGTGCCCCAGGACGTCCTGGCCCGCCGGGATCTATGGGACCACCAGGTGCAAACGGCGAAGATGGTATAATGGGTGCGGCAGGTCCACCTGGTCTTCCCGGACAACCAGGACAACCAGGTATAAGTGGACGACCGGGACCTGTTGGACCGCCTGGAGAACCTGGTACATTCTTGTATTAAACTAAGCATGCATTAATGATTCTAGTTTGGGCAGAATTCACATTTTCGATTCATTTTTTTTCGGATTCAAATTTTAAAGTTGCATTCCTAAATCATCAATGTTGAAAAGAACTAGTCCACCTGTAAACACTCAATCATTTCAGGTGCACCGGGAAGTTGTGAACACTGTCCGCCTGCTCGTTTAGCTCCTGGCTACTGAGTAGCATATGAAATAATACATGCAAATTGAATCGAATTTTTATTGAAATTTATTGAGAGATAAAAATAAAGCATATTTGGTGAATTGTTGTCATTCTGACAGCGTGCAAGAAAGAGACAGATTGCTGGAAATCCCGCATTTCTCCACTGTTTGTTTCTTCTGCCATTGTTTCATGAATTCCTGTCTGATAAAGGTATTACTGTGTAGAAGCCATGCCAGACTTGATCGGTTCATCTACGGCGAAGGAGCATCTCGAGGGAAACTTTAATAGCTCTGAATTGTAAAATATCCCGGTGTGCGGTAGGAATAGGAAGAGAAAAAAGAGAGAAAGAATGAATAATTTTTTGTTCTCTCTTCCCTGTTGAAATTTTTGATTAAAGAGAGAGAGAAACATCGCAGATGAATGAGGACGATTTCTTTTCATATTTCTTTCAAAAATTTAAATTTCCATGCTAATTAGACAATGAAAGACTTAGAGAAAAAAAGAAAACGGAGCGATTGGGTGGAGAGTTTGCTCATTATTGCCATTTTCTTCTTTACGAAACTTTTCACTCTTCGTGAACTTCACTGCCATTGCTCTTCCTGTATGAGCTGTTCATAAGTGAAGGAGGAGGATAACTGGGATGGATGCAGTACGAATATGAATCCCATCAAAGCGATCAATCGATCATCCATCAGATCAATCAACCTCTCATTGGAACCCAAAATATCACAATCATCATTCCCCTACACACAGAAATTTTCCAGCAAATTCTGAAAATTTCTTTAAAATATCAAGATTCACTTGCATTCATCAGAACTGAACTTTCCAGTTAAGAACAGTCTTTGGAGGGAAAATCTCTGCTTCAAGAAGCCAGTGAAACGTTTTCAAAATTTTATTACTAAGAAAGTTTGCATGTAGAACCTTCCCTATTGAAATACTGCCCCGGAAATACATATCAGCAAAAGCAAGAGCAAAAACAAAAACGGACGGAAATGCGGCAGTTAGAACTGTCAACCGGAAGTACAACGGAAAACTGCTAAGCCGTAACTTTCCCTTCTGAAAAACTATTTTATTCTCTTTTTTGCAAAGGGCAAGTATTCCGTTTCGCTTCTTTCCGGTACGTTGATCTCCGGTTTTCTGCCTGTCTTATTGATTTCTACATCCCACACATATTTTCTGTTCTCTACATTCCTTATCACCTCACTGCTAACGGAATAAAATCATCAGATGCCATCTACAGACTGCTTCAGTGCAAAGGTAAGGACAATGATTTATTGTGACATTTGACCTCCTTTGATGTGTTACAGAAACGTGAAGTGTTACATGGAATATAAAAACTATTATTTTCAAAAGAGATATTGATAATTTGGTTTTTGCAACTTATCCATTAAGTCGAAATGACTGATAATTAGAAGAAATTGAGCGGGAGAAAGAAAGAATGGCTTGGTAAAGTTATCATGCGGTAGAACGGAGGTTGCAGTTGAAGAGGGGAAGAACGGTGAATGGGTACCGTATGCTGTAGAGTGTTACGATAACTGCTCGCTGCTGAGATCCACTCAAGTATCATTGTTACTTTCTGTCAAGGAACATGGTGACATTTCAGATCTCGTATTTTCAAACAAGTTGGAAGGAAAGTTGGAGAAGTTCCGGAAGGTGCTTCAAACAAAGCATTTGCAGACATTGTTGAATTCATGTAAATTACGGCGCATGCTGTTCGGTATAAATCAGAATGAATTCGCTTGTATAACTAAAGCTAATTTTTCATTTTAATTTCATCTCAAACTGACAAAATGGACTGAAAAATTCCTAATTAGGCAAACTGATAGCTGATGAATTTGAATGGCGAAAAATGAAAAATATTTTTATACAATCAATAAATTGTTATACAATACATTAATGATTACCTTTTAGGCATTACTTTCATCACCAATTTTTGGAAAAGAATTTTTACTAATTAAATGTTTAATCAGTGGAGGTAAAATACATGAGTAAAGTAAAGTTCGTCTTGCTCATTGCGCTTTTCATTCAGACATTAGCGCGGAGAATTTAACTATTCCAACTTTTGCTGCAAATGTAATTTATAGAAATAATTTCACTGCCATTTGAATGGTGACGTCTTCGAGAGTTCTTAGTGAAACTGTTTGTCATCCGTAGAGAAATCAATCGACATGTATCTTCCATAGGTCGGGGAGGGTGAATCCAGGCTTTAGCTGTTCAATAGCTACTCCAAGCTCTCTCGAGTAAACAGGTGGTCGAACCTGTCCACCCACAACACCATCCGAGAAATAAGCCTGCAACTTGCATTGAATTAAGTTATATGAATGAAAGAGAAGCATTTTTTGATAAAAATGAATTCAATAAATCATGGGAAGAGCTTGCAGCGTAAGCATCAGGACGCAGAGGTCGATCGTCGAGTTCAACATCTTCGTCGAGTAGCTTTGTCATGCCATCTTCAGCCCGAGGAGTACTCTAAAACTTTCCAAGATTTTGTTCGACGACTTTTCATGCTGGCAGAATAAAATATGAATTAAAAGGTTAGATAAGCTGCACGGGGGAGGTCATACCGACATTTCTCGTACGTATTGTACACCGAAAATAGGCTTCGTTGCATATGCTTTCTGAAGCGCAGAAATCGTTCGGTGAATATCCTTGAGTCTCTCTTCCGGGTCAGCTCGAAAGCCAAGGACGTAATCTTTGTTCTGCAAGGATTCACGATCACTGTCAGAATTGTGATGGTCGTAGAAATTAAAGTAAACTAATTGAGAAATCTGATGACATACGACGGCAGAAGTTTCGATGACCAATGCGAGACCGAAGCGTGAATGACGTATGCGGCAGTTCTTTGCTTGTAGGTAGGGTATACTTACATTGTACTTTGTATTTGTTACTGCGAACCACACAATACGAATATTAGTAACTATCATAGTGCCAAGTGTTCCCTGAAACAATCATTTTCTGCAGGATTACAACTTTCACACAATTCTGTTCGATTCCTTCTGGCATCCATCACACCTGTACTTCCCTGGACAGTATAGAGCTGAGTTATTCAAGGAGCACGGTAGAGTTGTGGCTGCTAATTGCGTACCTGGTCAATGCCCAGGTTCCAGACACCGTCAAAACGATCACACTGCTGTTCTTCAGGTAGAATTCGAAGGTGCTGCTCATCATCGACGATTGCACCGCGCATTTTCAACTCTCGGTAAAGCTTCGATGTTTCGTATGCTCGATGAACGGCGATTACTGTTGCAAACAGTTTTGTCTAAGAAAGGACTACTACTGATTACTCGCAGAGATGAAAAGGGGAAAAAAAGATTTGAAAAGATCAAGGATAATGAGGATTTCATCATCTCTGCACGTGATTAAGTCAATATTTAGCAAAGAATAAAATTAACGAACGAAACCTGCGAAGGATTAACGCACGTGAAAATGAATTCGAATCGCGAATTCGCATAACGCGACAACAAATAAAGCGATTCAGTCTGTCCACGAAGTTTTGATTTAGCAACTCTCGTGGTCACTCCGTCTATCGTATTGTAGCTGCAAAAAAGCAGCAACAATAACAATGAACGAAATATTGACTTTTCTAACTTACGATTGTTACGGTGGTAATTCCATATCACAATAGAAAACTGAAATTTACCAAGTGCCACCTAATTTTAATCAAAAATTTTTGGCAAGACAAGTTTAAGCGTTACAAGTTACACAATCAATTTACTTAATAAAGAGGGCAACGGATGGATTAATTATCAGACTGATCGTGATTACAACTCAGTGAAATACCCGAGACTTAAATTGATGCGTGGGATGGAGGTGGCATGCCAAGTTAGTCGTAAATTTGTAATTCCCAAAACACCCTTGTCGCCACAATTGCCCTTGGTGTCCTCGATGTCATCGATACGATCCACCAGACACTCACCGGGAATCAAACATAGCAATCTGCAACTTTTCTGTCAAACCGATAACACTGTTGATAAGCCGTACTGTTTGTCAATGCAAATGTCAGAGTTTGCTTTCATCATTATCATCGTTATCGCTATCATTACTTATTATTATTATCATGATTACTGTTATCATTTGTAAATAGGAATGTACTGTGGGTTCACATCGAATCGAATGTCACGATCTTGCCAGATACTTCTCGCCGTCATTTTCACTGAAAATTCATGATTACTTTTGCACGAACCCCTGCAACTAAACAGTTCGAACAGCAAGTTTATTCTCAGGAACAGCTGAAGTGCGTTCATCAAAAGCGGCAAAGATGAAATGACTCATTTTCAACAATGATTTATAGTCTTGCTGCCGTGATCAAAGGTTATATGAGCATTCAGATCTATCGAATATATCTACGTTTTCTAGAACTTTTCTTACGCCCACTGGACACAATGAATCATTCAAGGACAATCCTCTATGACAAGCTTTCGAGAATTCAGGTTCAACTAGCTCAATGAATCACAAAAAGTTGGTCTCTAAGTACCAGTTCTAGTCCTTTTAGTCATTCTATGGTTACCACGAAATCACCACTACTCGGGTAGCAAAAGATAACACTCTCGAAGTAAGCAAATGATTTGCCATGACGACGGATCCAGTGCTTCTGGCTCTGACGTTCCCTGGCCAGATAAATGAAAGTTCCACAACAAAGCAATGTCTCCTTGCAAATTTTCATTTCATCGATCACTCACAACTCAGTTCATTAAATTTTTTCACAATGTTATTTGCAACCTCTTCAGTTTTTTTTTTTTTTAACTCAAAAAGAACTGAACACTTCAAGTATTGAGATAGAATGAAATACGAAGAACAATATCCGACATTTATTATTTCAAGGAGGAAAATCCTCCAAAAAATCCAATTTCCGTCCAATTTCCCTTTCGCTCATTTTCTTAACAAAAAGAAACTGAAATTTTCCATAAGAAATATTTGCAAAATATGAAGATTTTTCAAACAATAAGCTTTGATTTTAACAAAAATAGAAAAAAATTGCAATTTATTCGACAAAACAGTTGTGCCGAAAACAAATCGAAGAAAAGGGAATTTATCGTTTTTGAAAATGAAAAATGAAAACAAAGAATCCCAAAAATTTATTTCCTTTTTGGTCAGAGGAAAAATGCATTGAAAGAAGAAGCACAGTGGAGGAAATTTGTAGTGGATAAAAAAATTTTAATTCCTTATGACAACTTTCGATCCTTTAATGTTGAATTGTGAACAAATGCACAGAAGGTTGAAGGTCATTTATTCAGGTCAATTCAAAACAATAATTGATTGATAATAATTGAATAACAATTGATTCATTACCTACCATCAGTTCCATTTCCAACTTTAGCGATTTGATGAATGAAGGATGTGTATGAGGCG
>JABVXS010000403.1:0-33305 GCA_013365335.1 Madathamugadia hiepei
AATACCTTAGCTCAACAATATCCAGTGATGGTCGTGCTAACGAAGAAATCAACGGAAGAATAGGGGCCACCTGGACGAAATGGCGAAGTACCACACTTGTGATGAGAAGATAATTGATTGCCTTGAGTTCAAAATACACAGGACTGTCATCTGTCCAGTGGCTATATATATATATATGAGGCACAAGAAAAAAGGAACACAAACTTGCTTCTATGGAGTCGAAAATCTACGATGGATGTCGGGATAACAAGGTTGGAACGTGTAAGGAATGAGGACATTCTATGTCGATACGGGATAGCTCCCATCACTGACAAGAGTTACGCCTCAAAAGGTATGGTCACTCCCAGAGCCGATGCACAGAAGCTCCTCAAGATTCAAATCGAAGTAGAAAGAAAACGACCCCGAGGAATACCAAGACAACGGTGGCAAGACATGTTAAATGGAGACCTAAGAATCGCTGGATTAACAACTGACATAGCACAGAACCGAGACGTATGGAGACGACAACTCCAATGTAGTGACCCTGCAACCAAGTGGGACAAACGTTAACATGGAAAAAAACTCTGCCGGAGAAAGTTAAAGTTATTGCTCACTGAAGCAGAATTTTCCTCTTCCGTTTGCAGTTATTTAATGAATTGAAATAATATTATCACCAATAGTAATCATGATAAGGCACACCATAAGGATTGATTATCATTGATTGAAATAGCGTTCGTTATATGTCTTTGATATTTTGAATTTCAATGTACTTGCAAGATGCCTAATATCAAAATTCACCAAATTCTATCGCACGCGTACGTGTAATTGCAGCATTAGGTCAACTGATGCTGTACGTGGACGGTATGAACGGCATCATTGCTCACATAGAGACAATCCAGTGGCTCTACGAACTGCTTGATTCACTGGTGAGTTCCTCTGGGGTGATCATTGGTCTTAAATAATTGGTGTTTTGACCATGAATTTTGCAGTTCTTTAATTTTTATGTTACAAGCATTATGTACTGAATGATTGGTGCATTTGTGGAGTTGAAAAAGATACAGTAAGCCTAAAGGATTTTCATCTTACTGTAAAGTAGTTTACTGTATTACAGGGCCTTTCTGTTACTTTGCTTGCAGAGAAATAATCCTCTCGTCCACAGCAATTAGTTGGCATCAGAATTTAAATTTGGTCACTAAAAGTAATTTAAAGTCCGATTAAATGTTTTGTTATGTAAAAACTTTTCAAAGATATTTAAGATTAAAAAAATTGAAATTAAAAATTTTTCAATTCACATTTATTTATTGACGAATTTCTCAACAAGATATTTAGGATTTAAAATGAAGTAAAGTAAATGACCAGTAATGATTAATTAAAACAGAATAGATGAAATAGATTAAAGTTCTGACCGATAAAAGATCTGAAATTTTTCGACAATTTCATTTCCCTGGAAATTTTCTAGAAAATTCAATTGTCAAAAATAATCAACGTAATTTTATTATATATCTCCTATTATCTGAATTAATCACATTTCAAAAACTTATCATTTTTGAGAAAATAATTTGCAGTTTATGTTTTAAACAATTTGGTAAGGATTTGTCGCTAAATTTCCATTTCAAATTTATCATTTCTTTTCAAACGTTTGTTAAATCTGAAATTGAAGTGATGAAAATTATGAACACAATTGCCAGTATCAAAGCGAATCAAACAGATTTTGAGAATTATTTAAATAGCACAAAGTAATTTTTCAAATCAATGAAATCTTAAAAATCATAAGATTCCAAAGTTCAGTGAAAATAATCATACAAAGTGTTTTTCCTTTAACACTCAATCATTGTGTCTGTCGCTCATCAATTAAATAATGAATTTATGATTCAGATTACTTATTTCTTCATTTGTATACTTGAATTTCTACACTTGAAGTTTCGAAAGTATGAATTCTTGAAAATTCATTTCATCAAAAAATCGAATTTCTTGAAAACAAACCAAACTTGTTGTACCTTAATTAGCTCAATGAATTTAAATTCTTCCTTTTCTTATCATTGATGAGAAAAGGAACAAAAATGTTTGTAGAATGTCAAACTAATTGTTCTGACCAAAGATGCTTCAATTTCGAGTTGGCTAGGTAAAAGTCTAAGCTTGCATTTTGCTTTTTAGCTTATTTTTAATTTGGAAAATATCGAAATTCAAATTTTCACATAAATTTGGCTGATCAAAAATTGAAGCATTTTTGTTTGTTTTAATTCTGATATGCAATCATTATTAAGGATTTTCTTGAACTTCCTGTATTGTTCTGCTTTAAAACTTTTTAATGACAATGAAGTACTTTAAAGTAAAGTTTGGGAAATTGAAGTTCAAATTCGTTAGAAATCAATAAAGCAGAGATTGGATTTTCTTTAGAATTACATTTCATAATACACTGATTAACTTTGGTGTCTTAGAATTCAGCGGAATGCAGCGAAGATTAGGAAAAATTTTCTTTCAAATTTCCAAATCATTCCAATGCACTGATAAGACAAGTGGATGACATTTCCCATTGGTCAGACCCAATCGTTAGTAATCTGTTTACTTTTAATTGACTAATTTAGTCCGTTTCATTAATCCGATAATTGAAAATAATTTCAGTATCGACTAGTGGTGAAAACAGCGTTGAAACTGTTGTTGGTTTTCGTGGAATATACGGATCACAATGCACTTCTGCTGATGACCGCTGTCATCAATGTCGACAAAGCTAACAGTAGTTCTTTCATCAAATTTCTAACTAATTGACAGATGACAGATGACGTATCGTAATTGTTTGCTTTCTTCTGTGACATTGCTTTCACCCTTTCTTTTTCTTTGAACAGAAAGCTTCAACTGATTTTTTTCAAAACTAACATTTTGATCTGTGAATAGACCGACCCGACTGGTTTGCTTTAATGCGGGTATTGAACGAGAAGGATGGAAATGATCTGGAAATGCTTACCTATGCCATGACTGTTATCAATAAAACGTTGAATGGCCTATCCGATCAAGTAATTAATTTTATACGTGTTAGGAGTTGTTGCTGATTTTTCCGGTGGATTAATTGGAATGTTAGGATAGTGTATAATAGCCGTCTAAAATATTCCGATAGCTTACTTTCAGGATACATATTACGATCTCGTGGATAGTCTCGAGTCACAAGGCTTGGAATATGCCATGAGAGATATGCTAAAGCTTGGACATAAAGATCTCACTGATCAATGTAAATTGTACGAAAAAGTGCTCAAACAAGAGGATGAAACGGGAAGCAGTGATGAAAGTGTCGTTAAAATGAGGTAATTTGATAAAGGATAATGACATAGAATTGTTAGAGTGATGATAAGTGATTGGAGGTCACTTATCAGTATCCTTCCCATTCTGTTATATTTGACCTGATCTAAAATTTGATGGCTGCTTAATTGAATAAGATTTGAACTGGTTGACGGCTATCGTTTCGTTTAAATAGAATTCTGAATTCCTGCTAAGAACTCTTTGGTTCGATAAGATTAAATAGCTTTGAATGCAGTTGTCTGCGTTTATCAACACTTTGACACGTTGATCTGATTGCGAGATCTTTCTTGTTTTGCTCACCGGAACTGTTGTAGGATGCAGACGACATCACCTGTTGTTGTTGACCGGAGAGCAGCGATGCGTCGTCGGCATCAGGAATCCCTGGCTCGACAACAGGAACACCACAATTTTCACAAAATCAACTTTGTCCATAATAATGATCAAAATTGTGCATTGTAGGTGTGACAACCAAATTTTTCATCCATGCAGTGAACATTTCATTAAATTTGAAACATAATAGATAACCAAATTACAGCTAAGCTGTCATCTTAAAACTAAAGATCAACTTGCTAAAAGTAAGTTGCTTTGCTTTATTGACCGGCCCATTGTTGCGTTTATTTACCGTTTTACAGACCTACCTTAAACACCATTGATAAGGTTGTCAATGGTGTCTATGATACCACAAACAGTACTGTTGACGATGCACTGATAATGGTACCAGCTTGGAGAAGGGAAACATCTAAAAACCGATCGCAGTTGAAAAATAGCAGTGCGGTCAGTCACTGGCAAATTTTCATCAAATGGGGAACCGAAACCAACCGTGCAACCATGAATCCCATTCATTCCTTCTTTTTCAATTAAGTAGTAACGGGCATTTTTCAGAATGTACCGGTAAATGAGGTGAAAATACGGTCGTCCTTATGTCAACCATTAACACCAGCGACAGCAGTGGAAAAAAAATTGGAAAATGATGAAAATGTGAAATCTGAAGAGAAACCGGTTTGGTCTTCTTCATTCGATCTTTACTGTTTCCCTCTTTTCCAGTTAAATTTGGAAATCCGATTAAATGAAATCTGTAAAGTCAATCAATGCTTTAAAAAATTTTGTATTGTTCTAAAGCAAAACAATGAGAAAAGTACCACGAATATTGTAATCTATAAAGGACACGACCAGCATCAGAGCTGAACGTATTTTAGGATTGCATGATGTCAGCACCTTTAAGATACTTAAGAAGACTTCACACACTTACAGTAATCAATCACTCTCAGCTCAAGCTTACTTTCCAGGTTCGAGCTCCTCCGCCATCGTTTCCTTCCTCACTTTTTTCTCCAACTGAAAATAAAGCGATGGAGTTTCCGGAACCTGCGAAGATGACAGAATCAGAGTCACTTCTAGAACCGGAAGGTAGATCATCACCTAAAGCAAAGGCACGGAATTCAAAATTGAGTTTTTTGAAGAATCATTGAAATAATTTGAACAAAATATCCATCCATACCTAATAGTTTCTCCTGAAGCAAAAGACGACTTCGTCCTAAGCTGAAGTTAATAATTTTCCTACTTTAGAACAAACTAATTAAGTTTGGTCAGTGAATTTCAGGTGATCGATGATGACGATGGCACAGCAGCTGGAGGTAATGCATTTGCGGCACAGTTACGTCGACGTGCGCTTAAACGAGAACAAAATGCCACGTTATTTGAGCCAAAACAAGATGAGGCTGAAATACAGTGGAAAAAGGTTTCCTTTTCTAAGACAACGAAAATTTTCGATTCAAAACATAAAGAAAAGCTGAATGGACAAATTCTGAACTCAAATTAAGCTAAAATCATTGGAAGAATACGATGATTAATTAATTAATTAATTGCTCATTATTACCACTATTTTAGGCTGCAGAAAGTTACAAATCAAAACCATTAATTATCAACGATTTGGATTTTTCGGAATTTCATAAAGATGAATTTGAGCAAGATCCACTGGCAATTGCTCGGTTAGCTGCGATCGCTGAGGCGAAAGGTTTACTTGCAGGAGTTAACAGTGGTGGCATTCCACCAGGTAATGCAACTTGGCTTTAACGATTGGTATCCCAATTCATGATATCGTCATAGCTTGTTTGTGAAAAAAGAAGTCTTCAAGTTGTAGTTACCAATTCATTTTTCATCTTTTCCGGGTTCTTGTAGCCGAAGTTTCTTAATGTTCAAGCATTCCTTTAAGTCTAACTTTGGACTTGTGTGGCTTGAGTGATACATTTGCTATAAGTAAACTCACATTTTAATATAAAATTGATCAAAAACAATTCTTTGATCTCTGACATTATAAAATTTTTGATTCAATTCAGTTGATGGATTGAATTTTAGCTCCGGAAAAAGGCCCACCACCAGCACCGCCTTTATTATCAGGTGCACCAGGCGCTCCCCCACCACCTCCTTTTCTGGCTCCAAATGGTTCAAATCAAACGGATCGTGATCCAAGCCCAGGTGAATATTTGTTAACATTTTAAAAATTTTTTGATGCCTTTTTAAATGTTTTAAAAATTTTTAAGTGAACATTCTACAAATTGATGTATTTATAATGTCTCGCATATATATATATATCATCTTATGCTTTTTAATCTTCCAGTATCACCGATATCGAAAACCGGAACGTTGAAGTTGCACTGGAAGCCTGCTCAAGCAGAGCCACCACCTGTTCCATCGTTGAGAAATAAAGGCACATTTTGGCATAAACTTGATTTACCACAAATTGATGCCAAAAAATTGGTGCAGCTATTCGAACAAAAAACCAAAGAAGTTCCTGCGGTTAAGGTAAGGATTCTTAAATTTCAAATCTTTCGTTCATTTTATTTCCAAATTGTCAAATGCTTTAAATGACTACTCTGCGGCAAATAACAAATGGAGATATTTGTAAGGAATAGATTGTTCTCGCATATTTACATAATTTCCAAACTCTAATTATCATTTTTCAACGAAATATTCTTAGAATTGATGCATTCATTATTATATCAATTTTCAATTCATACTTGATAACTTCAATGACCTTTTCTGTTTCTTTGTTTTTCTTGTGTTTTTCATTTATTTTAACAGAAGTAATGAGAAATGATTGAAAATAATGTTTCTGTTTATTCTTCTAGCGGCTCAATGGTGAGCATCGACCGCAAGTTCTGCAGGTGTTACCCTTGAAGCGATCTCAGGCCATCAATATAGGTCTAACAAAACTACCACCGATAAGTGTAATTCCAACCGCTATTATGGTAGTGACATTTTGATCATAATTTTTCAGTTCAGTTAGCTCGTTCGCTTTTTCATTTTCTCAATTAAGCATAAAATGGCAAGGAAACTTTAGAAATTCGACTCATTGGTGCTAAACAAAGATGGTATCGAAAAAATCCTTACCACAATGATGCCAAGCTCATCGGAAATTGAGCAAATTGAGTTGAAAGTTGCGGAACATCCGGATATGCCCCTTGGCCAAGCGGAACAATTTCTTCTTAAACTCTCACAAATACCATGCCTGCTAGAAAGGCTTAAACTGTGGGTATTCACCTTGGACTACAAAAATTGTGAAAAGGTGTGGAATCGATTTGTTTCTAATTCATTAAATTAACCGAATATTCAAATTCCACCCCTTCTGTACATAATAAAGTAGAAAAGTTAGCATAAGTTTAAATAATTAGTTAATTACAATTTTCAGTTGATTTTTTCATTCAACACTACTGATTATTTTTTGCGCAAATAATTGTTTCATTAGCAAAATAAAGATGCTCATAATTTTATTCTTTTAGGATATAGCGGAACCATTAATGGATTTGCAGTTAGCGATGAAAGAAGTTGAAGAATCGAAAACGTTCCGTACAGCCATGGGAATGCTACTGATCATTGGAAATACGCTTAATGGGACTAATGTGAGTTAGTTAAATTGAAACATTTACGTTGACGTGGGAAACAGCAGAGATTTCCCCATTGTCGCTTTCGGAAATTCCAGATCCCATTTCTCGTTCCAAGAAATTCCCATTCTCTCAGCCAATCTCGAAGCTAAAGCTTATTTCATTTCTCAACTTCAGCACCCTTCAGACTTAGCATGCACTAATATCATTTACAGTTGCTGCAAATAACTTGCATTCACAAATTTATTGAAATATAAACGTTGTTTTTTTACAGATCAAAGGTTTTCAACTGGATTATCTAAGCAAAGCATCGGAAGTAAAAGATCCGGTTTACAAGCATACTTTAATATATCATTTAGCTGAATATATGATTGAACACTGTGCAGATGGAACCGATTTATATTCCGAATTCGGTGCTGTTGCTCGTACGGCCAGGGTGAAACTGTTATCTTTCCTTTCTTCTCCAAACCTGAAATGAAATTTTGTTCCAGCTGAAATTGGATTTAACTGTTTGATTACTGACAAGATCCTTTGAATGATTGAAATTTTTCCCTTTTACAGATCGATTATGATGAGTTGGATTCAAATTTAAAGAAATTGGAACTCGACTGTAAAGCATCATGGGGTTATTTAGCTAAAATTAGCAAGAATGATAGTTCCTCGTCGATGAAGCAAAAAATAAACGATTATTTGAACGATGTGGCACAACGGATCCATCAACTCAAAGCTATCTATAGGGTCGCCTTTAACAGGTCAACAACTTATTATGACCCGAAATAGCTATAGGCTAATTAGCGACTGATATGAAGCTTTTTTATCACCTCCATGCACCTTGTCGTCCTTGAGACGGAAATGATTTTTCGGCACTTTGGCTTAGAAGTATTAGCGATAGGATACGTAAAGAGGCTTAGAAGTATTAGCGATAGGATACGTAAAGAAAAATTTTCGGTGATTGTTATGTGAAGCTGATGTTTTACAGAATGTCCTCACACAAAGTAAGATGGATAAATCTGAAATTTTCATTGCTCAAATTTGTTTATAATCAACGAGCCATTTCATAACATTTTAGGTGGCATGGATTTTTGCTCTTTTTTGGCTATAGCGTTCATGAAGTACCAACATTAAAGCCCATGACCGTTTTCAAAATGGTCAACGAATTTGCCCTAGAATATCGTACCACTCGGGATAAAATCCTGCAACAGCGAAAACGACTAGCGGATAAACGTGAGCGGAACAAGACGCGGGGTAAGATCTGGGCACTGGAAGGCCAGAACAATAAAGATGGCATGGAGGGCAGAAACCTAAGGCATACATCAGTTCAAATGAATGCGGAACAGGTTAGTACCAAGTTTTGATCAGAGCTTCAGTGTCCATTGAGGGGATTGTTCACATTGTTGCATGCATCTGTTGATTAGAATACCGATCGATATCGAAATAATGATCTGAAAAGGTAACACTCATTCTTTAATCTTCTAGCTTCTCTCTGCTGATCATTTGCATTTAATGCTACTGGAATCTTACTTCGAAAAAACTGACCCTATTTTTACAACGGTCTGCCGATAAAAGCACCAATTTATTGATACCGATTTTCTTCATCATTGGAATATGTGAGATACTGATTTGTTCTGTTCAGATTCAAGTAATTCATTTCCTTGCATATTTCAAGAGACATGAGGCTATGTCGCTTATGCTAACTGGTAGAAGCAGCGACGAGACGCTAAAGAGGACAAGAGCAAAGCTAATCTCAGAACGGTCAACCGCTGACCCCATTTCAGGTCAAAGAGAAAGTAAGCAGTTTTACATATCGATTCCAAGGAAGATGTATTGACTTACTGATGATTAAGAATCCAGAATGCCTATACCGATAAGCAGAAAAATAGTTATGTTGGCGTCTTTTTAGTGATAATTTTTCGATTCGAGATTTTGCAGTGTTGAGAGCAGTTGGGCGATTAGCAGATTCAAGAAGTCCTGGTCGAGATTCACCGGTTGATGAAATTCTTGATGGCCTTGTGAAAGCAGCTACAATTCAAACTGAACCACGTGATCACCGCCGTAGGGCTAGGCAATTTAATCGGAAATCTTGTAAGCTATTCCTTATTTTTTGCATTTCCAGGAATTACTTTTGAAAATCTTTCCTTGTTTTCTATTAAATTTCAAGCATTACTATCTCATCAAAAAATTTACACTTATGCACAGATTTAAAGAAAAATCTATTTTCATTTTATTATAAAACTCACATTTCATTTGTTAGAAAGGAATGAAGCCTTAAGTTGTAAATTTTACTTAATTCCAGAATTGTGACATGAACATGATGTAATCTAGTATAAAAGAAGGAACGATTGGTAGTATTTATTCTTATAAGTTTCAGTGAGGCGCACCCGGACATTAAAACTGGTTGATGATCAATCAAACAGCACAGTGACCACTGCCTAAAATTCAATTTTTTAAATTTTACAGTTATTATTGTTAAGCTACCATTGATTCTGTTTCCAAAAAGAAAGTGAAACTGGTTCAGAGAACTCAACGTTATTATCATCAATATGTTTAACCGGCAGCAATAATGATCATCTACAGTTCGTTTTTTCGGGAAAAATACTCATGAGTTCGATGTAAGAATATGAATATACTGGTAAAATGGAATTCATGCTCAGTTGTACTTCTACTTTTACATGAAGATTAAAAATCTACTTCTTTTTTCTCTACAAATCAATCAAATCTTTCAAAAAATTATATTTTTGCAGAAATCAAATCTCACGGATGAAGCCACTGCACTGATTCTTAAAAAAAAAAGTCTTTCATCGCAAGCCTTTTTTCGTGTTAATTTCCACTCCAGTTTCCCAAGACTCAATGGTTCTTTTGAATATTCTTTGCTGCATGAACGGTATATAAATATCTTGCGAATCCTTGTTACAATTTCTTAGGTGCTTTCAATGAAGTATGCAGTTGTTTGATAAAAGCAAAACTGATGCTAACAACTAATGGATGCCATTCACTAAAAAAATAATAGATTTTTATCATAAACAAAATATTCACAAGAACCCTTGAAGTAACATTAGAGGTTATTTCTAAAATTAACATTTGTATTTGAATGATAAACGCAAGAAACCCATACAATGAATCTGAATTCATTTGAAAGACGATTGAATACACTTAGATGAAAGAGATCTATACCACCATTTCAGAGTATCAGGAATGCCTGCAGGATATGGATATCAAAGATTGAACTGTTCACTTGCTTCATCTGTTCTTACTGTTTCAGACTCCGATAGAATTACAATTAACCTTAGATTCCACAACTATTATATTTCTGTTTCGCAATCATAATTCATGAAAACGAAAGTACCGCCCAATCATCTCGTAGTGTATTTTGATGCATCATATCCTACGTTTGCATTTGAAGGATACATGCAAAAAACCCAAGGATACCAGACTCAGTTACCAGTTATACTATCACCGAACAGTGATGTACAAACTTATCCAACACAATTAATTATTCAGTATAGACAAAAATTAGTGATTTTATGAGCCAATTAAACAAATAGTCCAATAAGTTAATTTAATAATATACAAAATTTGAATTACATAAAATTATCAGTTATAAATTGTATAGCCGACTGAAAAACTGAAAGGTAAATAAAAAATACTTGCAAAGTTTACTGAAATATCAGGAATTAATACAACTGATAGGAATAATAAACCTTTCAAAAGAACGAGGATTAAACAATACAGTGAACAAGGCTTTCACATATGCACACTGTATGAAATAGAAAGTAATCAGTTCTAAATCATACAGCGGAATGGAGAAAATTATTCTAGATAACTTTTGAAATGAACCTGAAAGAACCACCCACAGTAACTTTGAAGGACAACATATGACAGAGGGGAAACCGCTAATCTTCATCCGAGCTTTCACTTAGCTGCAAATCATCATGTAATAATTTCCTTGTATTACTGTTAACCGAAAGCAGTGGAGGAGGATAAGATTTGCTTTGTTTTTGTTTGGTTCCTTCAACTAAGGGCACAGACTGTGAACGCAGCTGCTGCTCTAGCGCTTCTGAAAAATATCCCAAATGTTACGATTATAAACGGAAGAAAGATCCAATACATATTCTGAACTACAGTTTCTATGATCCACTTCTCACACATATAGTTAATCATACGCAGTATAATTTCTATGTTTTTCATTAATTCCAATTATGTTCACTACTACGCCTTGGCACATTACCTTGCAAATCGTCTTCATCGTCACTATCACTATTTCTGCTTCGAGAATCATCACTGACGCGCATACTTTTTGATATCACTGATGGTTTCCTGTCTCCGTTATCACATTCCGAATCAGAATCACCCAGTTCAGATGAAACAACTGTTGAAGAACCATTTGAACTCTGAAATTATCGTAATCTGACAAACAATACTGATAATCATGATTACAATAATCCATGTGTTTCTAGTACCAATTCTCCTTGAAGAAATTTATGATAAATGAAAAACACTCATATATTTATTAAAATACAGGTTTAAAATGAGTGTCAGGCTTAATATAACTATTGAGTTAGTCATGAAAATCAAGAAATAAAGTGAAAAATCAACCTTAGTATCATCCATTTCACCATCTGACTTTTCTCCGCTTTCTTTCCGTAATCTTTCAATTTCCGCCCGCAATCTTGCACATACGCTATCCTCGTTACCTCTGGAACACATTACAACAACTGGGATGATATCAAAACATTCTTAGTCAACCCTAATGGTACTCAACGTTACTGTCATGCGAACTAAATACATGTTTCATATTCTGAGAGAAAATAGGCTCCACTCTTACTCTTAATACCTTGGAGGCATTGGAATGCACATAATTTCATTCTTGAAATGTTCTTAAGCAACAATACGGCAAATAAAGCTAAGAAAAAATCATTTTAATCTTGCAGTTCGGAGTGCGAAACTATGTCATTGTGTGCTAATCAGATTTCTCTAAACAACATCTAGAAATTGAATCTCAATTTTGCACTTTCTCATTCGCAGCTCAAAAATTTAACTGTTCTGGCTGTCAACGATCAAATCGTGAGATTTGATAACTTTTAAAACCTACATAACCACAGCTTCTAGAAATCATCCATATTGTACGCCAAATTAACACTATTATTATAGCCTACTGTTATATACTATATGTTACAGAAAAAATTCTTTTTCGATAAGCCTGAATTTGATTATTTTAATTACAAAAGAATAATACCTTGTTTTCTTCACGGAAATTATGGATAAAAGCTTTTCAATC
This sequence comes from Madathamugadia hiepei, assembly GCA_013365335.1. Classification (NCBI taxonomy): domain Eukaryota; kingdom Metazoa; phylum Nematoda; class Chromadorea; order Rhabditida; family Onchocercidae; genus Madathamugadia; species Madathamugadia hiepei. Next base: position 12,424 of record JABVXS010000403.1, read on the forward strand.
CTCATTTCACCGGTTATATGGTCGAAAAACAGCAAGCATTCTTTCTCCCCTTTTACCGGTTTTTGTGCTCCTTTAAACACAGTTAGAGCATCTCGTTCACCAGGTACTGCTACCTACAACAATAACTGAACATACGACACATAATTATTCACGAAATTTTTCGTCTCAATTCCTACAAAATGTCCTTTACTGAAAATGAATTTTTAGACGGAGATCTGCGGGGTTACAGTATTATTCAAAAAATCGTGTTTTGAATTCACTGCACATCATTTTCCTCCCTAGCACTGATAAACTAAAATGCTTTAGAAGATTTTTTAAAAACAATCACTAAGATAAGAAAAAAGAAATGACCTGAACATCACCATTTCCACCAAGCACCATGAATGTTTCCTTTTCACCAGCCAACGATTTTGGCTTGAAATCAACTGAAAATATATATTTGAGCTAGCTGTGGTGTTACCGTTGAGAGAGCTATCAGAATGTGATGCATGTTATCTAGGACTTTTAGCTATAAGTTCCTCAATACAAACCACTGATTTCCATACTAGGAACATATGCATAGCTTTAACCACTTACATCGTAGAGTGTGATAAACCGGCTTTTCTCCTCGTTCATAAAATGAATCACCAAATTTCAGATTGTATGTTCCGGTAGGTATTTCACGCAATTCCGCCATTCTGTAATGAAATTTCTTTTCCTCCGTAAATGAAGAAAAGTAGAATGAAGACGAATAATTTCTACTCAATTGAACGTTCAACTATGCCTGCAACTACATTTCTTAACAGGAAAGAAATTAAAACATGCATAAATATTCCGATATACAAGTGAACTTTGAACCCGAGCTGGCCTGAAATATATCGACCGCATCGAAAAAAACATAGAACAAACTTGGAAACACTATTCATTTAAGAGTGAAATAAGACGAAAGATAATTTGGCATACCCAATACTAACCGTAATACACGTTAGATGAGAGAAGACAAGATACGTTTAAAGCAAAAGAATAAAAAATATGAAAAGCATGACATCCGTTATTGCAGGAAGTAAGGAAAAAAAGTCGAGAGCAGGAAGAAGATAAGAAATAACAGTCAATGACAAGTGTAAAGAACCGAAGAAACAAATCGAGAGCGCAGGAAACCGGATCACCAGCCACGACATGAACACCACCTGTGAAACAGTTTCGTCCGGGTTATTGCCTGAATTGCGATTGATGGTGCATGGCGGTTTACGTTGTTCGCGTAAATCCCACCAGGTGTTAATTGGGTTCATGAAATGCCGCGGTAGTTGTGAAAAGCTGAGGAAATATTGTTAAAGATGTTGAACATTATTCATAGAGCACAAATATCATTTCGTTGAAATTTTGAAAAATTTCTTTGTATAAATAATTTGTCGTTGATGGTGAAAGTAAGTGAGCTCATGTATTACTAAAACTTGTATTTATTGCAGGAAGTAAGGAAGGAAGTGAACAAAAGTAAAAGTAAAAGTTTAAAATTCGACGGCCAGGAAATCGAAATTTACGGTAAAATAATTGGAGCTTGAAAAGTTTTTAATAATTTTCAAATTTGATTCAAATTTTCTATTAAAATTAAATGATTTTTATCGCAAATTTGTATATAGTGTTTGATAAAGAAAATTTAATATTTTTCGTTTACAATTCAACTACTATTCGGTCATTTAGGACTCATGGATGGACCAACAGAGATCTATGAGCAGTTTAATTTGTAAGTTTTCCGGAAATATATTTAGAACCATGTCCTTTTAAATATTTCAAGGTTGTCATTACTTCAGTTATTTTGCCAGTGGTTTTTACATCATAGTTGCAGATGTAATTGCGTTCTTCAGCTGCAGATATATTACTGTTTTAATAAAGAACTGTGACACGACTGCATGCTAAGTGTAATTCCGTGTGTTGTTACTTTGTACCAATTGATGAATTGTTATATTCAAATCCATTGTTTCTCACTTTTTTGTTTTGACCTAGGTGTATATTCCCGGAGAGATTTTGTTTGGAACCAAAAGGACGAGACGGTGAATCAGCGTCAGATGCCTATTTGGAAATTGATCGTAATACGGAAAAGCTGAGTTTGATAAGTAAGTTAGTTATCTAGTGGTTATCTGCTCTCTATGTCTTTGGTTTTAGATCTGAAGTTAAATTTTTGTAATTAAACAGGAAGTGTTGAGAAGCCAATACCTATGCACGACGCTGAAGTTAAAGTTATTCATGGCATTGTTGGTATTGCTAGACTAGTGTCAGGTTTGTAATATGTTATATTATTGTTGTCAAGTATTTGTGTGCTATTTACATGCGAACTCATATTCCTAATTTTACGTTTATTGCATGTCTTTGTTCTTACTTTTCTACAGAGAAATGGATGTTGTGGTGATTCTCTTATAAGCTGCATTTCAGGAAATGCTTTGATAATTATAACAAAAGCCAATCTCAAAGGTGTTTTAACTAGTCATGAAATATGGGCGATAACCGAAACAGAAATTATACCATATTTGAAGACAACATTACATCTTACAGAGAAACAGGTTACTCATTCTGTGTAACTACCATATGAGTGTAATATGAGGTAATGATGGAAAGATTTCAAATTGTGCAAGAATGGTGCAAGTTGAATATAAAGTGTTTACTTTTAAAGAAATGAGTGTGAATGGCAAGTTTTCAGTCACTTTGCAGGCTTTTTAAAAATTTCATGTTTCCTGTTTATCTTATGCATTTAAGCACGTCAAAAATTTTGAAATATCGAGTTGTCAATGATACAAGAACGCTGCAGATATGGTATAATCGACATTTTACTGATATGATCCAACTTGTATTGTCAACTGGTGGATTTTATTTCTCTCGCACTTACGACTTATCACATTCAGCGCAATGGTTGGCGGAAAATGTTACACCACTGTTCAAAAGGGTTCCAATGATGGATCGAGTTCGTAACATCTTTGCAAATCCGCTCTGAATTCATTTTTTCTGCCTTAAAATTTGACATGAAATTTACATTTTTCTACGGTTTGTTACTTTTTTGTCATATTTAGTCTGAGGCATGTCCTGTGCCGTGATCACGTTTCTTAGCTGCACTGTGTCGAGTATTTAGCGATTGAGTGCAATAGAACTGAGAAAAAATATTGTTTCAACTTTGTTATACTAGTAAAAATCATATTTGAAGCACTGAGAATTTCGAAAATCTTTAGTTCATTAACTGGCTATAGTGTCTTTCTAATAGTTCCCAGTTAGAGATCTGCGAAAACTAATGTATGGTTCGTAATGACAAGTAGAAAACAAGCGAAGGAAGTTTTCTCTTTCTTTTTAAGCTCTATCTTTGTTTGCTTTATATTGTAATTCCAAGTTTATATGCTGAATTTTTACCATAGTAGACTTTTGAGTCGAATGAAATAATTATTTTTGAAACTTATGATCTCTATTTGGAATGAAAAAAATAGAATTAATTTCTGAACAAAAAAGATTGGTGACTTTGATTTAAAACTCTGGTCTCATCATTTCCAAAATATATGGAATAAATGGTGGCAGATTTGTGTTCTGTCATTTTTATTTATTTTTATGTCATTTTTAGTCGGATGAACGATTTGTGTGGAATCGATATTTGTTGGCTTCTTTTGCTGCCGTTCCCGAATTATTTCGGTATATGCTTCCCATAATACACGGCTTTGTTGATATCAGCCGTTGCATTGTTAATGGACACATCTTTCAACTTTGTCTTATATCTCGCCGATCGATATACAGGTTTGGATTATTTCCATATAGTTTTGGTTTTTTTTTACATACTACTTCAAAATAGGACTCGTAATTATTTCTTTTTTTTTCTTTGAAATTGTTATTCACGAAAGAAAGCATAATTTGATAGCTCTCTCTGACGTACAATGATTTAGGATATAAATTGGAATAATTTAATTTTATCTGATAATAGTATGGATTTCTTGAACTGAATCTATTTAAATCATTTTTGTAAGAAATGGAAATAAAATCATACGCATGCTAAGATCGATGTCTCTTTTTTTCTTCGACATGTCTGTAATTCTGGTCTATCGCAGCGGGTAGTGGTTGAACTTCTTGACTTATTTGCTGCAAAGCATGGACCATTGGGTCTTGGCTCACTTTAAATGAGTTTTGTCGATTTGTGCATGAATATTCTCAAAATTAATTTCTAAGATTTGAAAATTTTCAGAGCAGGGACAAGGTTTCATATGCGTGGTGTCAGTGCTCATGGACATTCAGCAAACTATGTAGAAACGGAGCAATTGGTAGAATATGAGGACAGTGGTTCGCAACAACGATGTTTGACATCATTTGTGCAGGTTGATGTTAAATATTTAACACTTTTCTATTTATCTGATCTGAAGCAGGAACGAAATACTTCTTGCACTTACTCTTTGAAATTTTCATTCGAGATTTCTCCAGAATTTAAACTGTATGAATTTACAGATAAGAGGATCAATACCGTTGTTTTGGTCTCAAAAACCAAATCTTCACTGGCAGCCGGAACCAATTCTAAATCCACTTGATGATCAAACGAAGGCTTTTGTTCGACATATGGTAATGCAGTGGAATATTTATCGAGGAAAACATGTGAGTAGTTTACCGAATAATTTTTCAACTTCTTGACATTTGTTTCGTCTAGTAAAAGAGTTTAGCTATTGGCATGAATTAGGGTATGAAAAATAGTGAAGCATTTGTAGGCGAGCAATTACTGGATGGACAAAAATTTGTTTACGAGATTTGTAGTACTCGTTATTATAAAAACTTTTGCTGAATGAGCATCCTTTATTATGACTCCGAAACTTTTAAGGCTTGTTTATTAACATGCTTGAATTCTAAACTGTCCAGGATGATAAGCTCTACTTTTGTTGAATCACAACAAAAAAGGTAATAGCACGAAATTTCAGTGAAATGTATTTGACTCGGAAAATTCATCGAGTTATAGCAGTTCATTTCAGGTGATTGTAAATTTGGTGAATCAAAGAGGACGTGAAAGGCGTATTGGTGGAGAACTTGATCGAGTTGTCTTACGTACAAATTTAGACTTTGTCAGGTAGTATGAATTGAGGTGTCTCGAGTTCCCAGTATTCCATCTATCATTTATATGAGGAAAGAGGTGGAAACAGAGCAAGCATTGAAGTTTGATAGTTTATTTCAAGTATAAAAATGTAGAGATTAGATTTTTTATTCATTTACTATTTCCAGGCTCAATGCATTTGATTTCCACAAAGAATGCCGTACATTAGATTGGGGTCGGCTGGATATACTCAAAAAACAACTTAGAGGAGAAATTACAGAGTTTGGGTATGCCTTTCACTACTAACTATTGAAATTCCATTCAGTAACGATGTTACCTTGTCTTTAATTGAAAAAGGCTTTTTTCACGGTTTGACTAAGTGCTGTGACTTTATTTCATGTTCCAGTGCATCGAAGTTCTGCATTTCAAATACTAGCAAATTCTCACGCTCAAGTCAGTGGGTCAAAATGTTGGAAAGTTGTTATCGGTTAAAAATTGACTTGGTTTTTTAAATATTTTTACAGATTCTTCGTGTCAGTAACAAATTCCGCGGAACAATTACATAAACAGAAAGGGTTCTTCCGTACGAACTGCATGGATTGTTTGGATAGAACCAATGTTGTTCAGTCGATGTTGGCTAAGGTATTCTATTCTAGAGTAATGAAATAGTGGTCGTTCCTTATCTTTCGTATTCTTATTATAATCATCTCAAAAGCGTTTCAGGAATCATTGAAAGATCAGTTGTCTTTTATGAAAATCATCAGTAACGGCTTCGAAGTGGACAGTTTTCCCGAATTATCTGTTACTTTCAAAAGAAGTTAGCAATTTTCTTCATCTTATCTGAAGATATGTGATCTCACATACTATCTAATAAAATACACTTTATATTGTTTATAGTTTGGGCAGATAATGGTGATGAATGCAGCCGTCAATATACCGGAACAGGAGCACTGAAGGTTTGTTTATTGGTTGTTTGTTGCATGAAATAGCCACTTGATACAAAATTTTTAATGAATTTGTCCTTGACTTTGACGGTTGGAATTTTTTGTATTGGTGTGACCAATTCTTTTACTCTGCTGTATCAATACAACCAAGAATGACAGACCGTTCAATGCAGTGACTCTTTCATGAAATAGAAATGCATATTGGGCATCTTGCAAATTTGAGATTTGGATGTGAACCGTCAAATCACTCATATAATCGCATCGTCGGTTAATTTCTCATTGAAGTAGCCTCTTACCTGATTTGTTTTGTAGGCTGATTACACGCGTTTTGGTCGGCGAACTTTTTCCGGAGCGTGGAACGATTGTGTGAATGCTTGCACTCGTTATTTTCGAAACAATTTTGCAGATGGTTACAGACAGGTTGCAGAAATATTTACGTACCATTTCCTAATTCATGTCAGATGATGGCTGAGGAAGGTTAAAAGTTTTACAGCGAAGAAGTGAGATTTTACATTTTGGTTAAACATTGTTTTCCATGGTCATTTCAGGATGCAATCAATCTCTTTCTTGGTAACTTCCGAGTTGATCCAAACAATTTGCCGACAACTTTTGAGACTACAATGTTCAATTTTGATTATCATGGTGGTGCTATTTTTGGTGCAATTTTTGCAGCTGCAATGTTCATTCTTTGTGTATTAGTAGCAGGTAAGCATTTATAAGTTTGTGTTCAGTTCATGATATAAGGATTCCAAAAAAAAAGTAGTAGAAATTCCAGCTCATATGGATTAAAAACGTGAAGAATATACTGGCACAATTAGGAGCTGGAATTAATCACTGCCCTTAAAAGAGTGTATTTCCTGAATGCCATTGGTTTCATCATCAGACAACTTTGATTGTTGTTCATTTCGAAAGAAAAAAAACAAAGAAAAACAAAAAGCAGAGGAAAAAAACATAGGCTATCCCATAATGAGATTCAAAATTCAAATATTCTTGCTTAGCTTCTCCAATATAATGAAAAATTTTCCAATAAATGCTTCATAATTTTTTAATTTTAGAAAATATGACAGCAGCCGTGTTTTGGCTTCTTATTTTCATAGCATTGATGTTGTTCATATTTTCCAATGGTGAAGAATTTGTGAACAAACCCCGACTAAAAATGGATTAAAACTTCATTCCATTTAATTTATGGTTTTTAAATTAAACGAAATTGGTTAATGAATATTGACTACTGATTGCTACAGTTTTTATTTTATACCTCATAAATTCTTTTTAAATACTAAATATTCTGCTTTTTTGTACTAATTTTTGTATTTCGGTATTTGTTAATATTTGCTGACAAATAATGTTGTTTGATACGTTTAAGCACTCAATATTAGATTTAGTGTAGTATTTTTTAGTCTCTAAACTTTCGTTTCCGGAGTTATAAATGTCACGTAAAAGACAGAAACTCATGAAGAAACAAATACGGAATAGATCACTGGGAGGGGAAATAATTACCTAGTGTTGGCATTATATTCAATTTTGGATATTAGATGTAGAATTTGAATCATATTTAAATTACACTTTAGCCTAATATATTTATTAATCGTGCTGTGCCAGCTTCTACAATTACATTATTTTACTTCACTTGGTGAAGTGTAACTTTTTAATTATGCCACGGTTATATGGAAAAAAAAATTCTCCTCATTTCAGCTATTCGGGTCGCAAACTTGATTCTTTTGTGGAATTATTCATGATAAATTTTATAAGATATTAAAGGCAGCTGAAGCTCAACTGCACACGAAATTTTGTTAATTTTATAGCAAATTCCTCATTTGATTGGTTTCAAATTTTTTTCCGTGCAATGCTGCATATTCAGTGTTTTTCGACTTTTTTTTTCATCATTTTTGGCACTAGGTTGCTGACAATGGTAATTGGAATTGAGATCTGATTTTCAACTGCCATATTTTAAACGAATTTCAGGGTTCCATTAGATTTTCTATAATTCTCCTTTGCTGATAATTCTACTGCACAGGGTAGGTGTTTAAGGGTGCATCATATCGCCTTATTAATTCCATTAGCCATTGAGCTGAATGAACGAGATTTTTACTTTTATTAGTTCAGTCGACTTGTTTTACATGTTGATCACGTATTAGTGGATAGGGTGTAATAGACGTTTTTGTACTAAGCGGAAATATTTAGATATTTTCTCATTTTTCTTTTTTTATTTCACTTCTGATCATTCATTGACCACGTTTAGTGATGCTCAGTGGTATTTTTTTTTAATGCGAAAATCGATCGAAAATGAGCATTAAAACATTATTTCCAAGGACATGAATGATGTAAAAGCGAAATTGTGCAGTGTGATAAGTACTGATTGGTAGTGCAAAAGCTGTGCGAGCATTTGTAGGTAATGATATTGCCGACTCAATTGACCAAGTTAATTGAATTTGTTCATAAAACATTACCCATTAGTAGCTACTTCATTCTGCAAAGTTCAAGATTGTTGAAATTTCACGTAGGATGATTAACTTGGTCAAATATACTTGTCGGAGATTTGCTCAACAAGTCCTAAATCAAGTTGCTGATTTCTTCTGATCGAAAATTCTAGATCATTAAGCTGAAACTAACTGCTTGCATTCCGAATGTTAACCATTAAACTTCTTTACAGTTATGAAAAACCTCTTTAAGCTTTAAGCGTTTAGTAAAAAAAACATTCTGATATTTTTATGAAAATTGAATGTTGGAAAAGCAAGGATATGTTATTCGGTTGCAGCCTATCAGTGGTCACGTTTTTTACCATTCGATGACGTAAAAATGTCGGGTGAGATTGCGATCGCGATAATGGTACTAGTTGAGGTTTACAGGATTTAGTGCTGACAGTCAAGGTTAAGCTTACAAGATAGTTTGGTCATGCAGTGGCAAACAAGCTGATGGATCAAGTATTTATTTACAAATTAGCAATTTACGAATTCCTTTATCAATTATCAAAGTTACAGCTGCACCTTATGGTTGTTGTCATTCTTTATGTCTGCTACTTTATCACTGGTGCTTTATGGTTTTCTTCGTTCAAACTATCTTACAATTTTGATCCAGTTGTGGATTCTGGTTCCTGAGCTGCTATAGTTGTCTTTGATTCACTTTTCTGACTTTCTTCTGATTTTCCAGAACTTGGAACTTTCGAACTTTCTGCCGATCTATAAATCTCTTTATCATCTAAAGTTGAACGAATTTCTTTTTCTAATTTTGTCTTTTGCCTTAGTCAACCAGATTTATATTCAGATGGCAACCACCTTAATCATAAATATAATTTCACAACAAAAAAAAGGTAAAAGCGATACTTTAACCGCGCTATATTTATCTCTTTCGATGCTTGTGTTTTCTCACTTCGGACACTCGACTGTACTGTTGTCGCTTGCGTCTTGCTTATCTAATTAAGTTAAATCAATTCAAGGCCGCTTTATTTGATGGAGGAAATGAAAACACTCGGGGAAAAAGCTAAAGCCTTCATTCCCGAAGACTGTATGATAAAATCGGATTTCCTTATCCCATTGCTTTTTTTTAGTTTCCCTGATGTTAAAACCTTAGCTGGACATTTGAATGAATTGAATTCGAATTACGTGATTATCTTCCGAATCTTCTTTCTTGTCTGAAGGAACAAAAGTTGAGAGTGACTAATACATTTTAATTAAATATTTAAATAAATTCCAACATTTTCTTCCTTTTTCTGCACCACCTGAATTCTTTCTAAACAGTTGAATTAAAGTGCAAATGAATTTTGCAATGCTTACTTTTACCAGCATTTACTTTGTTCGCTTGGTTATTTTCATTATCGAATTCAATCAATAACGTTTTTTCAACATCTGGTTTCTCAAATAATTTTAATTAAAACGCTATAATATATCATTCATTACGAACAGACTGAAATATTTCGCAAAAATTTAGTATTTAAAGAACGGAACGAAGGTGCTTTTCGAGTTGGAAAAGTTTGAAACAATCAGGCACTTTACCACATTCGGCGCAATTGGTGCCGGTGGTTGCCTCACATTTGTTCCCGCTACCATCTTTTGCAAACTTTGTCGTTGCTTAATCGCTGATTTCCAAAATTTTTTACGATAAGTTATTGTTATTATGTTATTGTTTCATTTGTGGTTCAAGTTATTATTGTTATTATTATTATTGAAAAGGAATATATTTGCAATGGAAATTCTGAAAGTGACAACAGCTGGGAAAAGTAAAACTTACATCATCCTTTACATCCACTGAAAATAATAAATGGAAATTTCTGCTGATTTTTTGAAAAAAGGAAAAGAAATATGCTATTAGAATGAAGCAGTAGGGAATTATAGATTGCTTTGCTATCAGGTCATCTCGACTAGTCCAGTTCATACTGATACTGAGAACTTTTCCAAACTACCATTTTATACGAAAGTGAACAATTCAAGATGCTACTCTTCCTTAATTTAAACTTGTCAAAATTATACGAACGATTCAATATGTTTTTTTCGATTTCAGTTATCCAGTTGGTTCATGCTTGATAATTAATTTATTTAATACGTATTAGATAACTGATACTTCCGAAAATTGTAGATTTTTGCCGGTTTTTAAGACTACAAAACAACAACCGTCAGGAAGCAAATTTTCTTGTTGAACATCTACTGCTTAAAATAATACCGAGGAATCAACCAGTCATTAAGTGTCATGCCAGTTTACTCACGTCCTTCGAAAATAATCGGAGAAGCAATGTTTTTCTGTCAGGAAAATTGCAAATTCATTTTTCCTAAAGGCTTGAAACGCTCACTGAGAGTGTCCTCAAAAACGTAAGGAAATTAAACGAACCGGTTGTTTTGATCATTACACTTTCCTGTGGTTCGGGTCGTTTTTTCGTCCTCGTTATGCAAGTGGCAATTGAAGCAGAAATGAGTAAGCTTGTAAATAGTGCTATCTAAAATTTGACTTTCGAAATTCACTTCGAACATTTCAAAGTCTTTTAATTTCATTTTGAATTGAACATTGATAGTCATCTTACCGAAGTGACTGTAAATATTCGTCCCTCATCCTATCGCCCCTCCCTATCTGCTCTCCCCTGACATTGTTGACCTCCCAACATCAATAGATTAATTTAATTTTTCCTTCTCAAAAACTATCGCGTATTTCCAGGATATTTTGAATCCGGAAAATCATAGCTATAACTTTAGTTGAAAGCTTATCTACCAAATGATCAACGATCACACAGCAATTTCCGGATTGTGTAAACTTCTGTTTACGAAACCGAAAACAATAAAAAAAACTTCACTTGGCCATGAAAGCAATCATTTTATAACAATTCGTTTTAAATATTATTTTTTGGAAGTCTTAGAGTTCATACTTTCACGATCATTTTTTTGAAATGGGTTCTAATAATTTTTCGACAGCTTGATCTAGCCCTTAGTTTACGATCAACTAGAGGAACTCCACTGTAATCGAAAAAATTGCATTTAATTTTTAATATTACCAAATGATCTCTTCTTTGGCTATCCACATCAACAGATGTGGCAATGTATTGAATACTCATTAATGTAAATACTCATCAATGTTTCGAATAGTATTGAATACTCATTAATGTTTCGAATAGATCGATGTGGGAATTTCCGAGTGGAAAGAAAATGTGATTCCTTGGAGGAATAGTTTTTCGTGAATGAAATGGAAGAAATTTATACATAAAGTGTAACATTTTGTGGAAGCAATGAATTATTCTCAACGAGCATTGTAAGCAGAGACGAAGAAGCCGTCTTCCAAAGAATCATACTGAAAAATGGCTGTGAATCCCAGAAATATTTATTTTTATTTGTCCATTAATTTTTGATTTACAAATTTGAATTTGAAATGTTTGAACGTAGAGTTCTAGGGATAAATGAAGTAAGCTTCAGTTGGACATTTCCTGTATCTTGGCAGAGAAACTCCTCCGGTAAAATAAAATTGGTTGAAGTTTCTCTTTTTTGCTCAGCCCTTCTATAATGTTGGGAGATCATGAAGATGATGTATGATTGGAAGATATCATTTAGAATCCTTTATAGCTTTTCTATTTTCTCTTTCCTTGTCAAATGTCGTTATCGGTTAGCACTAATAGTAATTACCATGTTTAATTGGTGTCTATCAATTAAAGATTGGTTAGTAGCCTATGACATTGCATAAGCAACGCTTCAAACGACATACCTTTAATCGAATATCGATTTTTATGATCGCTAAAATATATATCTTTGCCTACAAAAATTTCGTCCTTCTAAAACTTTTGAAATTTTATATTTTAATGAAATTTTTGAACATTTTAGAAATCTTTTCGTTTTACAAATTTGCTTAGTGCTTGAATCCTTTTACAACACACACTTAGTCAATTTGCTTCGTCCTAGCTCACTTTGATTGTTCCATTAATGCCGGTTAATTTCGGCTGATTTCGTGTTTAAGCTAATGTTTTATCAAGTGGAGTTACTTGTATTGTACAATGTAAGCTCACATCCATTACCGATTCCAGAGAGTCCTCCTTATCATCACTTTCGAGAATATGCTGTTTTTTCAAGCAATAAATTTGCATTTAAGCAGTCCTTTGCACGACCATTCCGTTGTACCAAGAAGTTGCAAGCTGTGCTAGAAGACAAATGAAAGCTTGTAACTTCGAAGCTATCTATTCATAAATGATATTAGATTTTCCAAAAGCTACAAAGTTTTGACATCGAAATGTCATCACTTCGTTAATGTTAAATGAAGATGGATGAATGGATGAACGGATATGTAAAGAAATTAAATGTGAAACATCAGGAATGCTCGATTGTGAAGAATTCGTTGTCAGACAAAAGATTAAACTGTAAATAGGAACGTCGGTTATTCGCTAATAGTCAGTGTTTGTTTAAAACGAAAATAAATCGTTCCGTTGAACCATCCCTTCCAACACTGAGACGGTTGACAAATTCAAAATTTATTAGCATATAGCAGGTAGCTTTGCTTGTTCTCTTATCAGAGTGTGATATAGTAACCGTTGACGTGATTTTCTATTTTCATCTGCCATATTAATTTTTATTTGTCGTCAGGAAAATAAACTTCAAAAGAAATAAAATTTAACTCGTTAATAACTCTCAAAAACAAAAAATCAGTTTGAATGCTATTTTAAAACTTTAAAACTAAGGTAAAAGAGCAAAGCGCATTACAACCTTGCTCATTGATCAAATAGCTATCAAAAAAATTTTTAATTCCTTCTTTTATTGTTTTTGTCCTTTCTGGAGTTGAAAATGCAATGATGAAAATTTATTTACAACTTCAACAAAATCCAACACATGTGCATGTACATTTGTTCTACGTGTGAGAGATTACAAACATTTAGCTATTCTGCGTAAAAAAATAAACATTCAAAGTGAACGGAAAACAATATAATGCATGTTAAACTTTAAAAATACGAGTCATTAATAAATCTAGTGGCAACAAAAAACAATTCAATCACCGATCCCAGCTAATTTCACCGAAATGCTTCCACTCTAATTTTATTTAAAAAAAGATTAGCTGTGACTCTCTATGACAGTAAAGTGTTCCATGATTTGGTAAAATGAAGTTAAACAAAAATTTTTTTTAATGCACAGTAGTCTCTCGTTCACTTGAAATTTGTAATTGCATGGTAAGCATGAAACATCTTTTGCTAAAAAATAACAATAAACAGATTCACAACAAATTTTTAACAATTTCCCTGTTCTTTTTTTTAAAAAAGCTAACAGAACAAAAGTATCAAAGAAGAAAAACACTGACAATGTACAATATCTACTACAAATAAAGAAAATTTTCACAAAGAATGCAATGCCGGGATGGAAGAATGCACTGAACTGGTAAATGACTAGAAATAAATACAACTGCAAAAACCCATTTCAGGCGTAAAATATATAAAATGAATACATTCAATACAAGTTTATAACGGTAAGCTTTTTATAGCATTCATACTAACTATTAACATATTACAAAAACAAAACATATTCTGCTTAATCCAATGTATTTGGATGCTGATATACGAAACATGAGCAGCAACCCTAATTTGCAATTTCGGTATTTATAGACACCATAAAGAGAGAAAAACTTCTTTCATGTCATTAACTTTCATCTAATAAAGCAATTGCATTTGCAAATTCAACAATGAAACGATCCAGCCAAGTAACAGAGTTTGGAGTAATACCACTACCTTCCAGGAAGCCAAGATGTCCACCATGTTTCGTGACAATGAAGCCAAAATGTTCGTTTGTTGCAGCCAATTCTCGAACTGGATGCCAGAGATAAGGTGGTATCAGCGGATCATCCAAAGCATTCATAAAGACCTGCAACATCTCTAACTTGATAACATCGATCTTTTATAGTCAAACATCTTGTCTTTCATGGCAATTTTGTCGTCAAAAACACAGAAAAAAGACTAATGTGATAGTTGTGAATGTTAACAACTTCTGTTATAAACTACATTATTCGTTAAAAAAAACAATTTAGTTATGAATCAGATTTTTTTTTTCACCAGTGGTCTACATGGTGGGAGCCACACAGTGGCGGAGAGTGTTGAGTGGTGTGAGAAGAGGGTCCCGTGAAGAGCACTTTGGTGAGTATTGGCCCTGATGTGATATCCATCGGTATTTTAATCTTTAAAATTATTGATAAGGAACTCATGTCCAAGAGACAAAAGCAATTCATGGTTCGCCTGACCAGCGCGTGACTTAAAAACAATGGTTAACACAACTTCTTTTCGAGCAAGCTGGCAAAGAAGTTGTGGAGTCGACAAGAGGAAACTCGCTGAAAAAGCTGAATAGTTTTTTTTTTTTTTTAATGTAGCTAAAATAATTACACCGCTCCTGTAAAAATTTCATGCATAAAAAAAAACAATATATACTATTTGAATGAAATAAAACATAAGAAAGATGTAGTTTTTAATCCAAAAATTTAACATATACCATCGGTATTTTAATTTTTGAAATTATTGATAAGGAACTCATGTCACGATAAAATTCCTCAACACTTTGATAACCAAGTATACGACGAGTGTATGAGTCATCTAATGCCATTATTGATGTTGCTGCCCATAAATGCTGCAAATACTGAGTTGAATTTTCTAAGACTACAATGAAGATCTAATAAGGACGGTAAAAACTCAGAAATGAATACAAAAAAGACCTCCTAAATATACCTAGTAAGAACTGTTTATTAAAACCGTCACAATAAAAAAATACCTGTTCATCTATCAAACCTGATTTGACGTGCGGCGCAACGGCCATATCGTAGTTTCTTCGCAGCAATCGTTTCATGTTTTCTGCCATCAAATAGTTATATGCTCGGCGACCATTTTCCCAACTGTGATATAGCGCAACTGATCTGAAAATATTGCTATTTCTGAAATAAGAGCAATAAGTGTTCACAAGAGGGAATAGAATAAAAAAAAGAAAGGTAGTGAAGAGTTTAAACGCGAAGAATGCTCAAAAAAAACTAATGGCGATCTAAGCTACAAAAGACTTCTCAATTTTCCAAATGCTTTAAACCGGCCCGAAATCACGTCAAAGAATATTTAATCTCAAGTTCTAAATGCAATTTACTTCAAAATGTGATAGTACGTTGAGAAAGAATGAAGCATTCTCTGCGTAATAATTGAAAACTATGGTAAGTACAGTTACGAAAAGTAAAAATGTTAAGACTGATAGCGAAAAACCAACGATGCGATACAATATCCCTGCGCGATAGAAAGTCCCCCAATTATCCGATATTGCGCACTATCGAATGATAATTTAGCTAACATGCGTGTGATTATATTTCCGCCCATACTGAAGCCAATGCAGAGAAAACAAGTGGAAGGATATAAATCATGCAAACGTGCCATCATCTCTTCCATCTCCTCTGTACCACCTTCAAAAGAAATTAATCTGTAAAACTTGTTCGTTATATCAAAACCTGATTGAAAATTCAATAGTTATTATCATAATTATTTGCTCCCACACTGATTCCAAAAATACTATAACCAGATGACTGACCTTAGTTGGTTAAACAACTACCTACTGACAACCATTACTTCGATTATCTTTCCAGGATATTTCAACCAACCGTAGGAAAATATACGATTTGATGTCAGCGGGACATGCTTCAGCGCACCGATATGATTCAATACGGCGCAACGAAATCCATTTTCCTGAGCATAATGAACACAAGTGCGGATGTAATTTGATTCACTAGTGTTCGCGATACCAGGACATAAAGCCAGTGTTATGTCTTCTAAAAAATTCGATGCTTGCAATTAGAAAGATTTATAAAACTGGTTCTGAAGTTTTGAAACAAAGAAAAAAACAAGCAATAGACTTGAACCAATTAATGACTAAAATATTTTTATTGGTTGACTATAATTTCCATTTTTTTCGTTTAATTACTAGTGTGAATCTCATGTTTTTACTTTTGGAAGGGTTTGGCTTAATAGGTTCGAAAACATCGAATATGACTGTTGCGCCATCGGTCAGTTTCACAACATGCCGATAGTCATGAGTCCGGAGGAGTGATGCATGTCCAAATAACCCGTACGATGCTGTTTGCAAATGACCGCTGCGACCCCACAATAACGGTGGTGAGTAACTAGAATTTTTCATTAGATAAATATAACAAGGTTCAGATTTTAACTACCACAATAGCCAAATTAAGTAAAGATTTAAGTATAAGAGGGTTCAGATTTTACTACTAGACTCTAAATCTCAAAGTTTCAGTCCCTGAGTCCTTTGTGCACGAAGGTAATCGACTTCTTACCATCAACCCAATAATTCGGCAATATTTAAAGAAGAATCAAAAAACAAGCAGTAAACTGACATTTCATTCAAAATGGGACATCGGTCTAATACATCACCAATCGATATATGGTTCTTGCCAGATGCTGTTTTCTGCATATACGTAACACATGGTTTTTCTGGATAACTCAATACATCAAAGAAACGGACTAGTGTAACGATCAAAGCAAAAGCTCCCAGGCATACATAATTCGACCAATGATCCGCCAGAAAAATCCAATTTAAAAGCGATTCTAAAGATGCTATTACGCTTATCATACCTCGTGTCGGTTTGACCTGAAAAACATTTAACCGATAACATAATGACCCTTGAAATTAATTCGAATCAAAACATTCATAAGTTTTATCATAACTGCAAAAAATGATTTAGCAATGTAGTAGAACAATATTGAGTCTGAAATTTTCAATAATACGGCTATGAATAAAATTCTCGAAAAGAAAAAAAATAAGAAAAATTTTTCAAGCAATGAAATGAAAAAAGCAGCAGATATTTGCAAAATAAAAAGTTGGTAGCGAATATCCAGAAAGACTCAAGAAAAGACAGTATAGAGAATTTCGAGTTAATTTCATGTTTCAAAAACAACCTTATTCAAAGAAACTAAAAAGAAGATAACTGTAAAAAAAATTAAACTACTGCATTCCCAAACATCTTCCCCGTACGCTTCCGTGACATAAGTAAATCTAATCCCATGGTGCTCACCAATAACATCACAGAAGAAACAACCGGTTGCTTTAAAGACCTTTCCCCAGCCTGAGCGTGAACTCTCAACTTTTCGGTCACTTCCCGTTGACACGTTTAGCCAAGCTGGCTATAGTGAAAATTATGTTCCCATCGGTCCCATAACTAAGTGTACTCTAATTTATGCAAGACTGGAAATAATTGTGGTGGTAGAAAAACATGATATTTCTGAGCGGACTGAATCTGAATAGGACGTTTTATTCATATTACCATAGTAGTTCCCAACGATTTACACCACTTTGGCTTTTCCCACTTTTTTAAATAGTGTTTTAATTTTGTGATTTAAAAAATGATGACCTATATCAGCAAGAGTGATGCCGGACCTATAATTCTACATTTCCAATGTTGAAGAATCTGGATTTAATGTTAATTTTACTGGAGAACTTTTCATTATGTAAATATAACAAAGCTCAGATTTTAACCACTAAAAAAGTCATTTTTCCTATTGAAATCCAAACCTCAAAGTTCCAGGTCTTGACTCCTTCCGGCTTCCTTCCACAACCATATTACAATGAGAGTGAAAGCAATCTATCTTAGACACCATTTCCTAAAATAAAATGATAGAAGCTCTCTTGAGGAACTTCTTCTTCAAGCTATGAGATTGCTGAAATTGAAATTTCGTTACAGATCAAATTCTTGGAAGATAATGACATCGGGCAAGCAAAATCAGAGGAGAGGGATATAAGCTACAATATGACAATATTACAAAGCATCTCGCTATTTTCTACAAAATCCGAATAAAACCAAATAGACCTCTATTTCCAACAAATGAATCGAAATATTTCACGAAAAATGGAAACAGCTCCCACCTCAATGCGCCATGAACCTCCCGGACCTCAATCGGTAGCTTCAAATCTAGTTGGCACGTCCAACCTACTCAAAACTGAGGGTAATGAAAGCTGTTCAAACTTTAATGATTCATATCAATATATTATGGAATAATTCAGAAAGCTCATCAGAGGGTGTACAAAAAGTATCTGTTTTCAGGTAATCATCCTCGGCGAATATTAAATCCTCGAACCCGGGAACAAGGGATCGATTATCTTGTAAGACCATCTATCTCAGTGAAGGATACTAAACGACCTGAATGTGACCTTACCTCCGTCTCTCAGTGAAACTTTTCTCCTACAGGACGAATGAAAATTATGTATGGTAAAATTCGATTGAACAGGGTGGAGCGACAAGCAGATAGTCTTGTGATAATTTGATGCAGTAGTGAATATGATGGCGAGTTGAGAGCTCGTTGCTAAGGTGTAGCATGGGATGATCAGGTGGGAGAATGGAGCAATTAAATTAAGGAAAACCACTAATGAAGAATAAGTTGTGATCTTTAGACAGAACAAACATATCTGCGGAAAGCGCAAACAGCTGATTTATTTATGACTACAGACGTGAGAACACTAGATTGACAACACGATCCTCAGGATTAAATGGGTAAGTGACTCCATCACCTATGCCCAAAGGGGAATATCCTTTGCATGAGGGATCTGGTGATTATCATACTTTCATTGCTGAGGGAATTAATTTGGTTGCTTGGGACGTTTAAATTTCTTTCGGTTTGTTTTCCTGACAGTCACGCTGCATTTTCCGCCGGTTAGTGCTGATATGTTCTTGTAGGGGAATTGTTTCACCTGTCCACATGACCAACGCAGTGAATCTGGACAATGGCTCCGGTGATGAAAGTGTTCCGGAGGACGCAGGTGGTTACGGTACATAATATAACACTCACACCCCTGGTGAAAAAATAGGTATATAACAGCAATTTTTTGTACTATTTTTCAGATGCTTGTTGAACCAAACCCAATCCTGAAAGCCTTGGATGCTTTTGCCATTCTGTTGCCCAACTTTTTATCGATCTGAAAATTTATGACGTCAAAGGAAATGAAACTACCAAAGCAGTAAGTGGTGGACAATGTTAAGCTGTAAGTATCCTGAGGTAACGTGTGCAGTGCTGCAGGTTGGTGAGGAACCTCTGTTTGTTTATGCAATACCTGGAACTGTGACGTCCCGCAAATAAGCATGTTAACGCTTTTTCGCGAGCAACAAAGGGTACCTCAGTACAAGCATGTCGAAAACAAAATTTAGGGTCTTATCGTGACCTTCAGTCATCTTAACATTAATAAGCTGCACACAGGGTGGTAGCAGATAGATACTTTCATTGTCGAGTTCTGCCCTAACCTTATATATTACGATATGGAATGTTGTGAATAGACCTGATACAACGGAGGTCACGCACGATGGATGATCACCACCTTCTTTTGTGATTTGCGTAGAAACTTACTTTTTTCCTGGTAAGCAATTCAAAAGAATACAACGGTATTTCAATCCCTATCACTTTGATTACTACCGGTGCTCCATAATCGGAATACATGGAATTGATATTAAATTCGTAATGCTACCTTCTCAGCCAAGATAGCCTAAAATCAACGTCTAGGAGAAAAGATCTAAAGAACTCCTTGCATTCCCGCCTGGAAAGACTTTCTGCCAAATCCTATGCAAGCCTTTATGGCTGTGCCACATTAACCTTCATAGTTGAAAAGTAGATCTGCGTGACGTATGAATAGAATTTCATAGATCTTCGCTGATACGATCAAACACAACTGCTAAAGTTCCAAGCAATTCTTCATAATTGTTTTAAATTTTAAAGAATTGATATTTCCTTTTTTCGACTGCAATACCTTAACTGAACCTTTCACCAATTTGAAAAAATAAAAATTTTAAAAATGTCAGAATGAAAAATCCTTCTCGAGATTTAGATATGTGTATTCAACTTTCAGGCATAGTAATTTGATATCTTGAAACATGATAGTACTTGAAAACTTGAATGTATTCACAGAAATAATTTCGACAAATTCTGATATTTTGATAAATTTCCAAAGTGTGCCAGTAGTGCGTTATTTCAGAGAATATAAAAGTAATGATGATAAATGTGTCACTGATTTTTTAAATGCAATTTTAGGTGTCAAATACGGACCATTTCATTTTAAATATTTGTTTTACTGAATTTTACGAAAATTTTGCGAATCGTTTAATGCGATTAGAAGATATGATTGTGTTTCAATTTCATGAATTTCATTCTGGAACAAAAGATGATAGTGAAAGTTTCTATGGACGAATGAGATCACTCCATATTGGTCGCTGTTTTA
Organism: Madathamugadia hiepei; assembly: GCA_013365335.1. NCBI lineage: Eukaryota > Metazoa > Nematoda > Chromadorea > Rhabditida > Onchocercidae > Madathamugadia > Madathamugadia hiepei. The sequence goes on from JABVXS010000403.1 coordinate 33,054, forward strand.
ATGAGGTCACCTGCAAAGGATGGCACAAACACGTTTTCATTATCGTACTCCTTCGTGTCATCAGATACAGCTTGGTTGGTTGTCACCGATTCCTTTGTGCATGATATCACCACCGTTTAATCATCATTTCATGATTCGAATCAAAATGAAGTTGTTTTGTATTTGCATCCAATATATGCGTCGTCGGAAGAACAACAGCAACAACAACAGCAACAACAACAACCACAACAACAACCACAACACCAACCACAA
>JABVXS010000404.1:0-33293 GCA_013365335.1 Madathamugadia hiepei
ATTTCTTCCTTCATACGGCCATTGTCGGAGATTGTTGAGCCAAGGTATTTGAAACTGTTGCATCTCATTCTTCTTGCGACTATCGTTACCCGACTGTCCCGTCGCAAAGGTCTGTCGTCGGTCATAAATCTCCCTCATAAAACTATCAAATAATTTATTAATGAAAAAAAGAACAATTTGATCTCGTCAATAAGTTATCATATTAATAATTATAATTATGAAAAACAATCTGATCGAATTAATTTACTTGCGATATTCATTACGACAACTGACAAAAAAAAAATCCAACAAACTTGTTTAAACAAAATAAAAATTTTCAAAATTGACAGATTTATAAAAGAATGAAAATTTGCTATATTAACTGCTCAATGATAATCACGTTTCACCTCGCTCACTGATCAGAAATTTTAATAGAAACAATGATTAAGTTATAATATAACACATTGTATATCACAAAGAAATACGTAACATGATATATCTCTCATTTATTTTCTCTCGTCTCTCTTAGCATAAAATCAACAAATGCATAGTGAACGGTGTAAATAAGAATTCAGATTGATGGTTTAGTACAAATGATGCTGTGAGAACATCGGCGTCTTCTCTCCTTGTTGTAGGCTAAGTTCGATGAGTCCTTCTGCCTCTGATACTGGTGTGAAAACGATATTGTTCTCCTTTGTTTTGTATCCAGGGTCTTCTTCCTTGGAGGTGTGGCACGAATATACAACCGGACCGTTGAGCTTCTTCGTAGAGACGAATATTTAACCTGCTGTAGTTTCTTCGTGTGATACTGCTCGTAAGAGTTCAGGGACGAATATTTCACCTAGTAGAGTTTCTTCGTCTGATTCTCTTGAATATGCAATGATACGATTGTGCGCACGAGTACTTCCGGCAACTTTCGTATAGAGTTTATTGCCTCCACACAATTGTGTGTATTAAATGAACAATAAAACAGGTTAGTAATACGAATACAGTAAATTAAGTGATCACAATCCACAGTAGAAAGAATCGAAATAGAGCTGGTTCCGAAGGTCGATTCCTGCAGTGAGCTGGGTGAACTGTTGAGTGAACAATCACAACAAGCATCCAACGAAAGTGAACAATGTTCTTTAGTTCCAATCCACTATTTATATACAACTGAACACGTTGTCGCGGGCCAACCAGATCGAGAAACATCGTCCCTGACCAGATGGCGGGTAAAGTATATCATAAAGTCGACATTATGGCTGATGGTAACCTTGACAGGAGCCCATTATAACTCCGACATCGCGGCGCCAATATGACTCTTTTGATCTAGCTTCGCTATTTAGCGACATGCTAAACAGTCTCGTCACTTCAAATTATTTACTTCAATATCAATACCCGGAGATGCGATTAGTGTTCAGTTACCTTTTGCGGCAATGATATTCCAAGACTGGACAAAATAAAGCAAGATTAAAAATGTTAAAATTATTTCAACCAGATTCAAGCAATTAAAAGAATTTAACCTTTTTAGAGTTAACAAGTATTTAACATGACAAAAGAGCTTGGAAATAAGATTGGAATTTTCAAAAACTAACAAACTGCCCGCACAAAGGCTTTGTAAAAAAAATCTTACAATTATTTCTCCTTCTAATGATATTGTCATATTTTTCGCCGTCTCAACTGTATTTATTGACACCAGAAACTAAAGTTACATCAAACAGCAATTCCAACATAACGACAAATATTACAATTTCTATAATTTCGTTTTTGCTAATGAAAACAGTTGTGATTTGTATTAATTTATTTGTCGGTATTCGTAAGATGACATGCACCGATATTTTTGATAAGTTTGTCATGAAAAAAAGTTATTGAATTATTAATCACACAGCATCAATTATGCCAACACTGAAAAAGGAAGATGCAACGGCTGAAACAGCTCGCATATAAAAACCGAATCGATGGAAAATGTAGGAGGTTCGAAGAATTCTCACTACGATAGAGTTTGGCCTATTTATGGTACGAACAGATTTCATTCGGTATAAAAAGAAAACATCGAACAGCAATTCTAATATGTCGAGAAATGATAAATGAAAATTCGGGAAACACCATTCTTTCCAAGGCTTGAGAAGCAATACTTTTTTATATCTGAATCTGTAATAAAAATACGGCAATTTCCAGCAATGATAGTTCCGATGTTCAACAGAAAGGACCTACAATTACAAAGCCATCACTAACAAACTAACTAGCAAAATTGTAGGAATTCCTTTTAAATAAATAGTCGTTCAAGTGCTATAAATCTAAGAAATTTCCGAATGTTGCCTGATCAACAGAAAATACAACTTTTCAATTTCTTTTGAAAAAGTACCTCAAAATCTTCATAATATCACATTTCCCAGATTTCCCCTTCTATTATTTTAAATCTTTTTAAGGAAAAAAGTGAGAGTAATACAGCATCAGCAATTAATCATAAAGCTTATCAATTTTTCAAGCAGAAAGGATCCACAATTATAAAGCGATCATTGATAAGCACTAGCTGTATTATAAACGAAAAAAACTACAATTTAAAACTGCCTTTACCTGCATATGTGACATTGTATTTTGTTCCTTCCAGAAGCTTTATCTATCCAGGAACTGAAACAATTCTTATGAACCCACAGCATTGAGCCGGAGCATTTACAAGGTCTCATCCAGTCAAATTCATCCGATCCTTCTACATAACAAAATCTACAAATCTAAAAGAAAATGAAGCATTGCCTTCATAAATCAGTAAAATTCAACAAATTTTCGTTTGTAACAAAAATGTTGGTCCAATCACAAACACAACCTTCACATCGGACTTTGAAAATCCATCCAGACCACTTGATCTTCTGCCATCGAATGATTCACATATCGCGCCATTGCCGTTTTTAATAGTATCAAGCCGCATGACTACAACCGTAAATATTGAACTGAAGCAATTAAATAAACTCATGTAGAGATGTGCGACTACAAGGTAAACATTTCCGTCAATCGGAGAACTAATCAAAAAATCGTCCATCTACGTTTTAAATTTTTTATTAAATGCCACTTGCAGATCTAAAAGGTGATATTCATCGCAATGTTTAAATCTAAAACACTGCGCAAAATAAATATGGAAGATAAACATATTACGTGGAAAAATGACCTGGTGGTTACACCTCTGTTGGAATGACCACATTAAATTCGATAATTTGTCAAGAAAATAATACCGTATACTCACCAAAGCACACGTGAACAAATACATCAGTACATCAAAGACAAAAGGTACAAAAACTTTCGTGGTATTCAAATCAAGACAGGTTATTTCCTTTCGGATAAATTGCAGTTTTTCGGTTTGCAAGGCCACTCAATGCTAGTTAAAAAAAAAAAAAACGATACGACAGCCGCCTTACTTCTTTTTCATAATTTGAAAATGGACAACATCCACTTTATTGTACGAAAAAAATTAGGAGACAAGACGATCTCAACGATCAGCGTTTTATGGAAAGCCTGCTGGTATGATTTTACAGTCAAAATTTATTAATCGCTGCGTTAAAGATAACTCGATCTGTATAAAAGACGATAAAGAATACCTATTTATCGGAAGAAACTGGTTGAGACGAAGTGATGGTGCCAATGATACTAATGTCTTTTTCACGTAAAGGAAATCTGTCCTTTTGGATATCAATAGAAATGACAATTACACTAATTTTCTACATACTGAAAGCATTTCGAAACATTAACTATACAGACTGTACAGATCAATTATTAGAGAAAAAGCAGTGCTTGCTGTACAACGAGCATTCGAAAGACTCGAACAATAATTGTCTGAAAGACAATTCAAATAAGTGCAAAACATTTCCAAAATCACACCAACAAAAAAAAATATACGTCAGTAAAGATGTGAATCATCAATCTGAGAATTTATGAAGTGCTATTTGAATTAAAAGACAGATTAAATCAATGCAGTAAAAAAGGTTAGTTGAAATATACATAATTCAGAAGTTACCGGAAATGTTAATGGTGCATCTGCGAAATGAAAAAATCATGATGCATCTAGCAACGTCGAGGAGAATATTGATGTAAAAATGTCATATGCAATATTTGAATAAAAATTAAGTCTCACTCTATTGAAAACAACTAATTTCCAAAGGAAAACATAACTAAGATAGAAGAAGAACGGAACTCTGTTATCCATACAACGTGGGAAATAGCGACATACGCGGTAAGTCAAAATTATGTCAAAGTATATTCCGAATAAGTCGGTTAGACGCAGGCGGAACCGTGGCCAGTGCCAATGCTTGTAAGGTTTTAATCTCCATCGACGTCGATACACAAAACTGAAACTACTTTAATGTTGTTCGATTAGATACTAAATAAAAAAAATATTGAAGAAGACTACAAAAGACTAAACATACACAAAACAGTAGTAAATGGTTAGAAAAATGTTACCTTGGTAACTTAAGTGTTCATACGATCTTTGATTTTATGTTGACTGAAATTGAGGATTCAAAGTTTATAAAAACAATAACTACAACTACAACAACAACGATGTAACGTATAGCACTTCCTTCCTCACATTATGAATTTCTGAAATAAACTAAATAATAAAAAGCATTCACCTGCATATAGCACAATTATACTTCATAGAATGGGGCGCAACAGAAAGCCACTGCTCGAAACAACTCAAATGTACCCATCTCATCGTTCCGATACATTTACATGGTGCCAACCAATCACTGGTGTCATCATCTGACAAGCAATATCGGCAAATCTAGAAATTAAGAAAAGTATAGATCAGATTTATTCTGATAGATCTTCAGCATTAACAGAATTTGAACCTTTGACATACTAGAATATTATAGACAAAATTATATCACTCACGACGCAAAATTTCCAAATACATACCTTTGAGCAATCGCTTATACCATTTTCGAAAGATAAAGATTTAAATCGAGATGAGAACGGAAATATACCAGATAAAAGCGTTGTATTGCTCTTAACATTCGATAAATACACATTACTATCACTACCGTAGCTGAGGTTGTTACTACTACTATCACTATTACTCGACAACACAATAGTTTTTAATGCTTCTACCATACTGTCAATCAAACTCTGCAAAAAAAAAAGCCTCAGGCAGGTATCAAGATGTAATTTACGAGGGATAATTAGGAACATTTGCGTAATTTCTTACTCTTTCCTGTTAGCCTTGACCCTTTTCATTTTTCCACAAAAACTGCTTACAAATCATTATTTTACACAGAATAAAACACATCGAACTAACACTAAATTTATAAAAAAACACGGCGGAACAATCAGTTCCGGAATAAAATAACCCAAAACAGAAAAAAATTCACAATAAACATGCTGGGAATTTTGCTCAAAATTTATTGAAACAACGGCGAACCGTCAAATACTACCAGACACATTTCCACGATTTTTACACATCAAGATACGTGACCGTAGCAGTTGAGGTAGAAGTTGAGAGTGGCCGGAATACTTTTTCGGAAATGGCCCTGCAGTTTCAGGCTATCCTTTAATAGGAATATTTTAGACATCCAAATTGGAAAAAAGTTGTGGAACATGATTATATCTGGTGAATATGCAATTAATAAGTAATAAAGAAATCATCAAAATTTATCAACGTAACTTTGCTTTATTAAATTTATAAATGAAATGAATTAATTGTTTGAAAAGTGATAGAAACCATTAAGCAATGGTTAACAAAAAATTGATACAAATAATGCAGTAATGAATAACAATATCATCATAGTCTCCAAGGGATGTCGTTGAAGCCATTGAATTAAATTATTTAACTCCTTTAAAATTGCTTCTTCACGATAATCTGTTTCTGTTTTTTGTCTATAAATCAAATAGGTAATTAGTTTAATGTCTCTTTATCTTTTACAGTATTTCAACGATTTAAAAAGAATTGTAAAATTTAAGAAATAACGAACTAATTTAAATTATTTGAGTATGCAACAACAACATTTCATGATATCTTTTTACAACGAAAAAATTGAAGGAAGTACCGAATTTATAATGGTTTCAATTCATTTCAATTTGCATTCAATTTCTAGGAATTTTATGTATAACTTAAAATAATAATGAAGTGAATTGATGTTTAAATTTTGATTGCTTGGAATTTTGGATTCAATAACAGTCATTTCAGATTTACTGAAATACAGAAAAAATTGAAAAAGAAAAAACTTACACAGTATTTTGATCGATAAGACTATTTGCCGTTTTAGCGGATGAGGTTATTTCTTTCCTTTCAAATGTCAATTTCATTATTGGTATTTGCTCCTCTGCTCCTTCACCTTGTGAATGTAGTCTTGCTGAAATTCAATTATGCTACGATAAGCTGTAATCAGTTATTCTACCATTGAAAATATCAGTAGAATTGGGAAGCTATCACTGTCGCCATCAGAGATAATAAGTTGGTGTGCCGTTGAAGTAAGCTTGTTGATAAGAAATCTCTCTTATCAACTTAGTCAACTGTTGCATCATTAAATATCCGTCTTATCACATCATCCGGCCATGGAAGACAAGCAATTTAAAATAAATTTTCAAAAATATTAAAAACCTAATCATGTCTAATCATTTCGGAAAACATTCTGACGGAAAAGCTGTTGGAAAGTAAATTTTTAGAATAAATTTAACCTAAAAAATCTTAATTTCCCTAGTAAATGATATTGCTGTGACATGGCAAAATGAATTACCAATTAGTTTAGTTACCATCGTTTGATTATTATCAATTTCTTGAGCAACAAAATTTGTAATTAGTATTAATCGTGGTGTTTTCGTTTCTTCCTGAATTCGTTGCTCTCTGGATCGTCTCCATGTCAGGTAGCAACGTTGTTCGGCACGCGGCGGAATACAACCACTTCCGGCTGGTGCCGCCTAACCAAACAAACGACTTGATCGTTGAATGATTCAATCGATGAAATTATTTGACCAAATCAAATTGTCACAACGATATTAAAAGAAGAGATCTGATCACTACCGTAATTCTGGATGTTGTATCACAGCAAAGCTTAAATAGCAGTGGCACATCAGCATCATTCCATAGTACCATTTCGGTCATTGCAATTTCTGGTCGATTTTTTACTGGTGTGAAGTAAATTACTACTGCACTAAAAATATTTTAATCTTTCTTTCAAATTAGAAACTTTCACAGTTTTAATTTCTAAATTTCTTAAAATCAGTTCTGTCGAACGGCTTTATTTAATTATTAGATTAATTCACAATTATAAATGAATTAATCTAATCACTTGAAATATTGTCAGAATATTTTTTAATTTACGAAATCTTTATTTGTAAGCGATCATAAATGAGCTGTAGCATTTTATAGTTTAATCTATTAGCATATAATTTGTGAAATTAACCTTATGTTACTTAACTGAAAGGATTATACCGTTTCCGTTGCTGTCGTTGTGATTGGATAACATAGCTTGTGGTCAGTGGTCCATGTGATGACCTTTGTGTATCATCCGGGCCTATGCTTGTTGCACTTTTTCCTGTATCACTAAAAGGTAGATTTCTGCAGAATGATAATTATCCTTCTCAAGTAATTATCAGTTATCATTTCACTTTATTATGTCTGATAGTTTTGCCACTGAACAAATTATAATTAATTTATTTTCCCTATTAGTGATAAATTTTGAATTTGACATTTTCATTTTTATTTATAATTCAGCCTATCAGTTATGAAAAAAATATTCCATGCTTTTATAGCAAAAAAGCTAAAAAATTCAGCAACTTGATAATTTCTATGCTTTTTGAAATTTTTGTAAAATGAACTTTCGTGGGAATCATTTTAGCTTCTAATCAATATAATCAAATATGGGAGGAAAATCGGACGATGAAAATGCTTACAGCTTGGTAATCCTTGAAATAGACAGTTTCTGCGATTGATCTGATTGTGTTTGATCTGAATTTGCCACAATCCCACCCATACTAGTTATCACACCTTCTTCTTCTTACTTTTCTTTCAATCAAATCTCTCGAGTAAACCAATGAAATATTTACACAAAATTTGATGAAATATGACAATAACGAATTCATTCATTTCTTCATCATTTTATAACTTCGAAATTACTAAGAAATTTACATTGAAATAAATTAATTATTCAATTGTACTTCTGCAATCCTTTTCATTGTATCAGCTTATCAATTCGAATTATTTCCATTCATTTTTATTTTATTTCAAAAAAATTTCTGTTCAAAGCTCAGAAATTTACAATTTAAGTTTAAATGAAAAGAATAGGTAAGAGGTCTGCGATTAAATTTGAAACAAAAATCCTTGCTGGCTATTAAATCATTCAGAATCATTATTTATTTACAATTAATGATAATATTCATTATTTCGGATTACTGTTGCCGTCGACCACTGTCGCCATATCACATCACTGATAATGATCATAGAGTATTGATAAAAAAGCACTGAGAACGACATTTGAGTGATATTATTTTGTGCCCACAAAAAATGAACGAGAAGATGAAATAGGAAATGATTTGCAAACTTTGACAATAAATTGATAAAAATTAATTATTTACTTGGTCAAAAAATGGAAAGGTGTAAGAACAAAGGAAAAAAGACATCGATTCTAATAAGGTAACTAACTTGATCGGATTTAATACTCTCAAAAAAAGTTCAACGCAAATATTAATGATCGCAGTTCCCCAATTGCATCCGGCATAAATGTGATCTGATCAGAGGAGTCAGGCTCATTGCCGATCAGCATGGGGTCATGACAAACATCCTCACCTTTAGTCCGATCTCTTTCCAGGAATTGAATAATATCGATGTTAACTACCGTATCACTGTTCGGATAATGTCTAACTTGCTGTTTTTCCTCCTCCTTGCACTTTATTTTCTTTAATCTTGGTGTCTGTTTAGACGAACTTACAGTATCTTTTTCTCCTTTCACCTCCTTCCAACAAAATTATAAATGCTCTTGAGTTTCTCTGTTGAGGTCAGGGTTCAATACTTTATCGCTGTTCGTGTTTGAGAAGCTTACCTGCTTCGAATGCAACCTTAGGGTGGTCTGCATTCCTTCACTTAAGAATTTGAAACTGCATATTCATTGTTTACTTACTATAGGAATGACGGATTATGATTATTACACATTTAATAGTGGCACTACAAGGACAATCCCAATTTCAGATGATAGGTTGAACTGTTCATGGTACCACTTCTCTTACCAAGGGACCATTTCAGTGGTGACTTTTTTCTTTACATTTGTTGGAATAATCATTAAATTTAACAAATGAACTTTTCACGAATGAGTGAAACGCACAGGATTTCCTTACTTGGTGATTTGAAAGTATATGTTCGTTGTTTACTGTCTTCTTTCTACATCATCAGAAGACGTCTCTTAGTAGTTCTTCTGTTCCTTTTATAGTTCAAAGGTCATCAATTGGGAGGCATTTTGAAGAGAAAGGACAAAGTTATAAAAGTAAGCCAAGGTGTTTTGCAGAGTAAGCAGGAGAGACAATGGGTGAGACAGTTAGAGTAAGAATGCATTGACCTCAGGCGACGCTTGAGTTTATTGTTGTTGTTGTGGAGGATGCAATCCGGCGGTTAGGTCAACGTTCAAGTAACCATCCTTCTCATGGTGGACGCAACCATCTGACCGTTTAGTTTATTGCATCACTTTTGACTTTCTTGTTGCAAATCGTTGCGCAAATAAGGCATTAGTATTGAAACTGATACAGTAACCCGTATCACTATACTGTATCGCCTTGAAATAAGATTCGTCAATTAGCGGGCATTATAATTAATGGAATTAACACTGCGACAGTTTTCAACCAGCATTGTTTTGTCAAATAATTATTAAGGATACCGGTTAAATGTCAAAGATGGTGATCAATAATGTTTAGCACCCACTCCATTATCAATAACTGATAATAGTCCTTATTATCATTAGCTAATTAGCTGATAAGATATCATGGTTACTTTATCGAATACTCCGCAATTCTTACTTACCTGATCAGAATCAAATAAAAAACAAGGAAAAGGAAATTCCTTTCTCTTGAAATCCATGAAGAACCCCGCAAATTACAATTATCGAATTTTTGGAAAAAATTTCTTAAAAATTTTTTTGTGATATATTATGTTGTACTGTAGTGTTTGACACATTACCACCTGAATAATCCACTTTTATGCTTATATTTAGGTGATCAATGAATTAGGAAAGCATAAAATCGTTATGTCAACATTAATCAATGTTTTAGCAACAATTGTCATGCACAGATAGATAGGGGGATTCAGATGGGTTGGCCTGTAGCTTGACCTCACCAAATTCCTTTTGCATTATTAACGAATGCTTCGCAACATGGACAGGTAGATGTATTTCGTCGATCAATCGATCAGTTATACGGCCCTAACGACTTAGTGAAGTCTTTTAACGTAAGATATTTGTTGCAGATACATTGTCAAACCTTTCATACTTCAAGTTTGAAAGAGCACTGTATCAAAGATGGATCAGGAAAGTCAGACGGATTTCACAACTCACCTGCGAGAAAGGGAATCTCGTGCCAACTTTCCAACTCGTCAAAGTGGCAGAAGAAGTTATCGAAACTTCTCAACTGATTCAACGGACGGAGAAAATCACAAAAACACACGGACACGTCCAACGGAGAGGCGGAATAATTGGAACATACCACCTCGCCCAATTTACAGAAGAAATGATCGATATCTTCGACCAATCAATCGGGGGACTTATCGCAATCATCCAGCTCATCCATTGGACAGGGAAAATCAGCCAAATATTCCAAATGATCGGATTAACCTAAGAAATCAGTCGGACCGGTCAAATCATTCGGTTGACAGAGGAAGTCATCCCAACTTTCTAACTCATCCGATCGATGCGGACATTCGATCAAACAATTCGACTGCTTTGAGTGAGACAGAAAATCAGTCAGACCCATCAGCTCATTTGGTCGACAGGAAAAATCATCCAAATGTTCCACTTCATCTGAGTGACATAGAAAATGAACTGGACCTAACACCTCGAACGGTGGGCGGAAAACATAATCCGATCGATAAGGAAGCCAGACAAAGCATTCTTTACCGCTTACTCGACAAATTGGAACACGGCAGTCTTGCAACTCGCTCGATCGACAGGGAAGATCCTCCAAATAATCTCGATATGTTCGAACCGGCAAATCTTGCGAACATTCCAGTCCCTCAGATGAACAAAAAAACACTGCCAGAACTTTTAATTGCTCCAATCGACAGAGGGAATTGGTCAAGATTTCCTCTCCATCCCTTCAACAGGGTAAATCACCCAAAGCAACCAGTTCAATCTGTCGGCAAAGAAAATCAGCAAAATTATGCATCTCATTTGGTCGACATGGTGAAAGAGCCAAATCTTCTCACTAATATGATTAACAGAGAAAATAAGACAAATATGCTTTTTCCGATCGATAGAGAAGATCTACCAAGATTCCCATTTTATCCAATGAATTTACCAAACTTTCCAATTCTTCCAGTGGACGGAGAAAATCTACCAAATCCCGGAAATTATCCACTCAATAGAGAAAATTTACCAATACCCTCAGTTTATCCAACCCATAGAGGAAATCCACCAATCCCCCCAATTCATCCAATCGATCGAGGAAATCCACCGAGCCCTCCAATTAATCGATTTAATGGAGAAAGTCTACCAACTCCTCCAGTTAATCAATTCAATCGGGGAAATCTACCAAATCTTCCAAATTATCCAGTCAATGGAGGAAATCTACCAAGCCCTTCAATTCATCCAGTCAGCAGAGGAAGTCTACCAAGCCCCCGAAATTATCCAGGAAATCTACCAAAATTCCATACTTACCCGATGTATAGAAGAAATGGATCGAATCGTCCATCCCAAATAACCGATCGAGAAAATCTGCGGAAACATAAAACTTGTCCGGACGGCATAAGAAGTCAACCAGATCTTACCAATTATTGGTCCAACGAAGGAAGTCGACATCACCCGAATTCATCAACTCATCCCATCGACATCGAAAATCATCCAAACGTTTCAATTCCGCCAATGAACGTAGGAAATCGGCTAATCCTTCCCACTCTCCCGGTCGACAGTGAAAAGCACACAATCTTTCCAGGTTATCCTACAGCACGGATGCTGCGACGACACATGTAAGCTTAACCTTTTCTTCTTCCGACAATTATCCTTTCTTTCCTTTCACTTCCACTTCTCTTGTCTAACAAAGTCTCAGTTTCAGATCCATTTCGTTAATTAAAGGTATATTGCCAAAAAATTAAAGTAGAAATTTCGTTTTCTTCAATGTTTTTGTCTCAAAATTATGCAAATTTTGCATTATGAAATTTTGTAATAATACATAACATCCCTTCATGGTCCTTCAAATCATTTCTGTTAAATTAGCGACCACTGGTCGGTTCCCAACAATCAAACTATCGGTTCGTCTTTGATATCGTCTTTCATTCAAAGGCAATTATTATTTCACATAGTCGAAATTTCAACTAAACAAATGCCAGTATTTCGCAGGTTTTTTTAAACTCTTCGTCATTATCAAATTTCCATGATTTGCAGTAATTTAAAGTACGAAAAAATTCTTCGCAATTCCTTTTCTTTGCTACCAAATGTTTACAAAACCAATCAGTTTCAATTATTTTTCTTGAATTTCTATGAAAAATTTTTCCATTTGAGTTACGGAGAGCACAATAATTTTCGACTCTGAAAATTTCACTTTATTTTCATCAAAATTAAAACATTTAAATTTTGTGTCCAAAAATTTTAGCTATTATGAGATGAACTAAGCGAAAAAAAAATTTTCCAAAGAATTCAATTTTTTTCCAACACTCTCATTTCATTTATGAAAATTAGAAAGTTATTAATTTGCAACCATTTGTAATAAAATTGTTGGATATGTCAAAATGTTATTTTGGAATACGTAAGTTCTATCCTGCAGTAATGAAATGTGGAATTTTAGGCGTAAAATTTACTAGATTTTGACAGTTAACCCCAAATTTCGGCTACCGTATCCGGGAAATGGTACAGTATAAACATTTTTGCTGCGATATTTGAGGGCACCGTAAGGAGAAATTTCGACCACCGTGGCCGAGGGTACTGCAAGGGACTAAATGCAAATTCTTGCTATTATTGCCGCACGCACATATCATCAAAAGGAACCATCATCTTTGGAGCTCTTAATTACTCAGATAGTGTAGAATGAGCAACATAAATGGCACGTAAGAGTAATTAAGCATTCTTTTCATTCTCTTTTCCTCCAACACAGAATATTTCCCAACTGAATATTCGTTTGCTTCCAATTCATCATTTTTGTTTAGAAACTAAATGCGCTATAATTAGTTCGTTGTAATCATTTCATCAACAGTCAGTCTGTTTTAAAAAGCCCATCAAGCGAACAGCATCCAGACATACCGGAAATTTAAAATAGAGCATGATGAGACATTTAATTTTCAATACGCTACAAAATCTTAGCAAAAGTGTTGTGATGTTGTGTGTCGCAGCGCTACATTCGATGAAAGGGAAGCCTACATCCGGGTTATGGTGCATGTCCGTCTTACCGGGTTGGGGAGGTTGTGTGGGATGTCGGGAGTTCCTGGTACGGCACAGTAGTTGAGTTTTCCCTGTGAGGCTATAGCACAGTCGTAGGATAAGTATGACTAAAAAATTATTTTGTTTTGAACAATCACCACATGAAAAAGCTTTGTTGAAAGGCAGGGGAACGGAGGAGTGATGAATAACTCAGTAATTATCGCTTCCGGTAAATCGGTACCGAAATTTGTTTTGACCACTCACCGGAATGTGGGACAAGTTTGCGTATAGGCCGTCATAGACTGAAAGATGTAAATTAAAGAGGTTTTTGGGTTTTCGCCGCACATCCAGATTGAGATATATTTTCGTGGATTTTTACGGTTATAGATAAAAATTTGAATTCTATGCAGATATATAGCTATTTATTTCTTGGGTAGGATGACCTTTTATCACAGATGAAAAAAGAATTTTAATTGGTAAGAATCTAATTTCTGGACTCGAACTAGCGTGCTTTTGATTAGGTTAGCACCCACTCTGTCGATATAACATATTCTTGTTTGATATATGAGCAATTAGTTCTCGGACATGTAGGCTAATCTGTTTGTTGTAAAGCTCGATATTAATTTGTAATTATTTTGTCTCCCTACAGTTAAGAAAAAATTCTATTTGACCTAATCAATTTTTCACCAAATCATTCATTTCGCTGAACCATATAGTTATCTTTATAGTTATGTTTGACTGAAATATATCGTATTATTTAGATTGCTGTCGTTAGATCATTCTATGATGGGTTAAATAAAATGGAATTAAAAAGGACATCAAATAAATCTGGAGTTTCTAATTGATATGTTCGTATTATTGATGGAGAAGAAAATTTATTTGCAGGAATTTCAAACATAATATGTCCAGTGGTAACCCGCGAGGGAAACCAAGAAGAAATGGATCCATTCCAGGTAATTTCGATTTTGCAATCTTTCGATTAAAAATTGGAAATCGAAGACTACTGATTATTTATTTGATTTTGGTCAGTATTTGAAGAAGAAAGCATGAAAAATCATAAGGATAAAGAGTATAAGGGAAAAATTTTAAGAATCGTTGAAGGATGGACGGATATGTGGACGGCAATAAGCAGGATATTGTAGAGAATATTGTATATAGTGTTATGGTGTGTCAAAAGTACCGTAACTTATTGAGATTGATCCATTCGCTTGGGTGCAAAAATCTTTTTATTCTTATTTTTGTTCTCCATGTTATGGTGGAATAGTTCTTTGTCATTCACTATTTGTTCAGGTTTGTTTGAATTTGTTCGTAGTGATGTGTTTTTTATGATGGTAGGGAGACAGAATAGGCAAAGTGGTCAAAGAAAAAATCTTTTTTTTCTTTTCTCTTGGATGCTTCATGATAAATTGGTAGGGAAGGACTCATGCAAATTTATGAATAGATTAGAAATATTGATTATATTTGCACACGCTGATTTCGGCGTGATGAAAGAAAAAACAGATTGGTTCTGGGTTAGGCACTGTTGTGCATTACAGGTCAACTAATTCTGTAGGCCTGATATAGTGACAGCTTTAGGCTCATAGAAGGTGACTTTGGTTTTCTCTGCATTAATATAAAAAAATTTTTTAATACTTGGTAACATTAAAGATTTCTAGTAGTTAGTAATATTTTATGATATCGTTTGTAGGTGTTTCGTTTGAACAGGTAGTACCAGGTTTTTGTTTAAGAAAAGAGAATTGTGCAGTGTCGAATTTAATATGGCGCACAGGCGCAGTAATTGCATGTCAGCTTGATTATTAACTTTTTTACATATTTCGGAATCGAAGTCAGTGTTAGGAAATTTAATCAAATCTTTACTGAAAAAATTTCATTCGGTTTTGATTCAATTTTTGAATATTAAAAATATATGTACAAATTTCGTAAATAGTTTAAGCGATAGGATTTTCAGATTATGGTGGCCAACATATTGTAACTTCTCAAGTGCCCGCTGGAGTAATACCGCCGGGACAGCCCCCACAACCTTTGGTTAACGGAAATGCTGGACAGCCTCCCCAGCAGCCAATTCCATTCACCATACCAAGTGTGGATAGCGCACATGCGCCACATACTACAGGCCAGTATCCCACCGTTGCACGGATGCCGCCAAGGAATCTTCCGTAAATTTTTTATTATTCTGGGAGGGATTAGTAAAGTAGAGTTGGACTATTCTATTTCGTACATTTGCAGACTGAAGGTTTTGCCGTTAATGTTCTTTTATTCGTTTTATTTTCTTCATATATTTTCCTGTTTTATCCACCAACCTCAAACTTTGAAAATTTAAATGTTTGCAGTAGAGCAAGTTATCCATTCATTGCAGGAGTGACTTCCTTCGATTTTTAGTTGCAGTTAGTTCAAGATTTTACTTATTTTTACATCGTGTTGTAGAAATCCGAGTATGCAGTTTGCAGCGGGCGAAGCACATGTTGAAGGTGCACGTCCGCAGCAAGGTAATCATCAGATAACAATACATACTGCCAGATATCAAACGCAACCGGTCCAGGCACAACAAAATTATCCAGCTTCACAGGTTCAACTTTATTTCCAAAATTAGTTTGTTTGAAATTATTTTGTTGGAAGTCTATAGAAATGCTCGGTTTCTTAAATATTTGTACTCACTCAAGTGACACTTTTAGTTTTGCATGAAGCTGGAACATTGTGATCTCAGCTTTCTGTAAAGCAGTTAGAAGTTTTTCAAAAGTATCAGTAAACATATATCAATTAACTTCTTTTGTTAACTTTTCAGTTAGCGTATGCAACAGCGCCACCCAGTTCCATCTATAATTCGAATGCCATTTATAGCGCACACAGTTTTATACCCAACAATCCGCAGTCATTCTACTATCCACCGTTAGTCCTTCATTGAACTTTGATTATGTGTTGGTTTTAAACGCTATAGTACTTCAGTATTGTGTCAGGGTTAGCTATTAAAAATTATACATAAGAAAAGAAAAACTTGAAATTTGAAGTGGATCATGAATATTGTATGTTGTGAAAAATATTTGCCATAAATCCAAGTTTCAGAGTTGTTGCTCCGGTATATTCATATTTTCCGCCCGCACAGCCAGGAGATTACATTAATCCAGCAGCGGCTGCAGCAGCACGGATGAATGTAGGTTACAATCAAAGTCCGTTCCTTATACAAGCAAGTGTAGCTACAGCACCACCTACTGCACCACCTGCAACGACAACCACAGTTGTGATCTCTAGTCCTTTACCACAACAACCACCACAGCAATTGACAAAAACTAAGAGAATCTTGTCAATAGTAGATCCAGCGACGAATGAAGTGACAAATAAAGATCATATTATTAAATTAGAAAAGGAACAACAGCAAATGATGCAGCAGAACTCGGAAAATGCTGACTCTGGTATGTTTTTTCAGTCACTGTTTCATCTACTACTTAAACCACATGTATAGAAAAACCTTTAATGGCATTTATCGATTCCATTACTGTTCATTTTCCATTATCGCCCATGGCAGGATGCATTATTTTTTTAGTCTTTTACTTGGATTCATGAAATATGCTTCATATATCGTCTTCATATGTGTCGGGCAGTTCCCACTCATTTAGGACGCATTTTTTATCGGTATCAATATAAATGTGAATCTTTGGTTTAGTGCAGAAAAATGAGTGATATTTTGCTGCTGGTTTAATCAAGGAGAGAGAATGACTGTTCCATTGTAATGATGTTGGTAAAGTTGAAGATGAAATTTCCAGTTTTGTGGTATAAAAAAAAATGAAACTGTTAGTAAAATAATGGGTGCAGGAGTATTAATGCATTTACGGTTTGTTGATAACTGACGTAGGATGGTAGAGTGATTAAATATTGTTAAAACTATTTTATATCCCTGTGCAAATTACGTCAAGGCAAATAAAAACAAAAGTATGATTAAACTGGTACTATAGTCTTAGGGTATTATTACTTGTCAAGCTCACTGTGGTCATTCCATATTTGGAAATAATTTGAAGACGGTGTTCTGGATCAGTGAGGCAGGTCTTAAATGCTACTTGGAAGTAATATCAAATTAGGTTTTTTGTGCCATTCTTTTTCTGATCATTATTTTCCAAATTTCTTTTACAGTGTTTTGAACGTTGTATTGGAGTTGCATCCATTTTTTCAGAAGCCGTTATTTTGAATTACACTTTTTTTTCAAAATTTCATCACTTGTATTGTGATTCCTTTCTTTACAGATTGCAAAGAAGAGGATGTTTTGTAAGTAATATTAGATTACCTTTGTCTTTTATGGGAGGTGAAAAAATTAGGGGGAGACATAAAAGTTTTTTGGAGGATTCTAAGTTTTTTTGCATACATTTATAATTGTTTGTAACTTTTTCTTGTTTTTCAAATTTATGTGTTTATAGGTAGTAAAGCAAGCGTTTCGTCTGGGCAAGACATGGTACGAGACCCGTCGCTATCTTTCCCATCAAATGCATCTCAGAAATTCACAATGCAGGTTGCGCAGTCAGTGTTAGGTGTTTCCAATCCTATCACTGCCGTGGTGCCTACTCAGCCATCTACGATCAGCGCCCCATCTCATCCAGCGAAGATAGCGCAAAACGATGGTGTCATTGATGTGGTACCAGAACCGTCTACATCAACTCCACCAGTGCCGCCGTTTAAAGAAGTATTGGTTTTTAAAAAAGAGAGGTTTAAGGTAGTAAAATGAAATTAGCTATTTTTCTTACAATTTATTTTTAAAATACTTACTTTCAAATGTTATCCACTTTCTTAGCATTTTTATATTCAAGGTCGAAAGGAGTGCCGAGACATCGACGGAACAAACAAAAGTTATGGTATTGGAAGCACCGAAATCAGTGGAAGGTAACAATTTGGCAACATCATCTAAGCCAGAAGGTCTGTTTCAGTGACGGAGAAGATAGAGGGTAAAAATGCGTTAATAAATGTTGAAATGTTCGATTATTTTCATATGATGTGCTTCCAGAATTAGACGATCGAACTGAACAAAAAAACAAGCGCGAAAAGAAATCTCAAATTGAAATGCTGACATCGATCATTGCAGAAGATAGTGTGGAACGCGACATAGAGGTTGCTAAAATAGGAGAAGAACTGGCGAAGCTAGAAGTTGGTCGGGAAAATGACGTTGAAGATGCAGCAATAGGAAAAGAACTTCAAAAACATCAGCCACAACGAGAACATGCTGACGTTCAGCAGCTTTCATTGCAGTAAGTCAATGTTGTTGTTTGTATTGGTAGAGTTAAACATGAGCTTATTTGTTTGTACTGAAATTAACTGCGGAATGGCTTGCAAGGAAAAAGACGTATTTATTTTTTTTTCTATTTTTTCTTTATTTAAAACTAAATTTGAAGAATTGTTGCATCTATGTGGAAAGTATGCTATTAAGAAATTAATCATTTTTATTGTTTTAGGGGTCGTCCTGTTGTTGAAATAGTTCACGAGGAAGAAAATGGAAAAGATGAAAAATCTTCTGAAGCGAAAGAAAGTCCAGAGGTTGTGCAAACGAGAAAAAAACAGGAATATATTGCCAAGCAGAAGGAGATGTTACAAAACGAAGTTAGTTTGGAAAAATGCTCATCATTGAGCAATTTTCAGGTTCTTCTTGAAGATATAATGTATCTGATGACAAAAATTTTAGGACAATGTTCTCCTGGATAAACACATATATGGTCACGAATATATGTTCCTGATGCGTGAGATAGTGAAGGAATTTTTTGTCGATACCTGCTTACCTTTAAAAATGTCTGATTTGAAAGAACTTGGTATCGACATTGCTTCGGCGCCCGCTAATGGCACTATTGGTGACCGCCAAGTCAGCTTTATGATATTTATTGGAAATTGTTATCACATTATTCTACTTGAATGGATCCCATGTTTACATACTTATTATATATTTTTTGTAATTGTACTGCAACATTTCAGAAGTGTGATGCATGCGACAAAGTGATATGCTGTACTGGTTGAATGGGTATTATAGAAATTAGATATAATTTTAAATTCGATAGCTTCATTTTTTCAGCGTCGTTTCGATGGTGCAGCTGGTGCTAGTTCTCGATTTTTGCCTGGTTGGGTGGATAAAAATCAATCGAAGCCGAAAGCGGTTTGTTTTTTTGTAGTTTTTTTTCTTTGATAAAATATTAGAAATTAAAGTGGAACTGGTGTTTCTTTTTCTTCACTTCTGGAATTTTTCACAAAATCGAAATAAATTCTAATTTGGAAATTCAAAAAAGTAGAAAAATTGAGATTCTGGTAAGTCTTCCGAGGATTTTCACTTACCATGAAGTGCTAAAACCTCCAAGTAATTAATAAATTTTAGTATCATGGACGACTCAGTGACCGGGCTCATTCAAATCAGCGTGAACGCGACTGGAAGAGGGTTCGTAATTAATTTTGTTTTCCAGTTTTAGTTGTCTTGATGCGCAGTTCTTAATTTTCATAGTTGTACACAGTTTCTGTATCAATTTCAGGCAGCAGTAAGTAGGCCATCAATTGATCGGCCTAATCGTGAACCGGTAAAGTTGCATAAAGCTGCAAATGCATGGAGGCCTGAAAGAAATGCTGATACTAATCAGGTAAAAATCGAGTAAATTTCTCTTCTTAATTGAGAACGAAAATATTTCATCCAGTTGACACCAGCTATCAACTAATGACAAGGTTGTGCATACTCGATCGATGCACAGTTTTTCTTAAAGAAGGTATTTCAATAAATCACTAGCAGTCTGTTACTTATTTCAGAAATTGTATAAAAATGTGCGCAGCTTATTGAATAAATTGACGCCATCAACATTCGAGGAACTGTCACAGGATTTCATACGTTTTGAAGTTTATAAAAACAAGGAGCAAATGGGTGAAGTTATCAACATTATTTTTGATAAGGCCGTTGAAGAACCGAATTTCTGTGCCCTCTATAGGTGAGTCGATGATTCTTCATTTGAAAAATAGCACTGTTTCTCCAAGTCAGCGAAAAAATTAATAAATTAGGAAGTATTAGGTGTACTTATAATTAAAAATCTGACTGTTCTTTCTTCGTTTCTTCATATTGTCTGGAAAAGTTGATTGCGCATTGGTGGGTTATATAAGCTGAAGTAAAACATGTTTTCATGCTTTTTTTTGTTTTCTTTATGAGAACGTTCTAAATGGTTTTTGTGAACTACAAGTTAATGAAAAAGTGGAATGTGTTCCAGTGATCTATGCAAGTTGCAAGTGGTGGAAGAATCGAAAGAATCAAAGGATAAATCAAAATTCCGAAGTGCATTATTGACTCGATGTCAGAATACTTTCGAAGAGAAACGGATGTCTGAAATCAATGCGAAGAAAATTGAACTGGAAAAAGAAACTGATGCAAGTACCTTTAACCATTTGTAAATTTCAATCGAATTGACAGGAAGGTGATGAAATTACAGAGTAGAAGAGAGTTTATAGAGTTGGTGAAAGCTGTGTAGGTAGACGAAAGTAAATACAAATGAAATTTGAAGAGTATGTAATAAAACAAATGAAAGGATTATTGTTTTACGATAATTTCAGCATGATCTTGTATTGATATTAGCTGCCATTTACAAGTAATGTTTTTTTGGAATTTTTTAAAACTGCTTTTAATAATAGGGATTTTCAAATTTATGAGCTTGTGAAGTGAATGAAAGCTATTTGAATTGGATTCATTTTTTATAGGAGAAAAAGAAACGCGAATTAAAAATAGAATTGATGGAAATGGAAGCACGAGAACGTCGACGAATGTTAGGCAATATAGGATTTATTGGACAACTATATAGACATGAATTAATAGTACCACGGATTTTGAATTGGTGCATAGTGCATTTGCTCAAAAGCCATAGTGAAACGGTGGTCAGTTTTCGAGTTATTAATTTGATCCTTAACGTCTTTTTTCTCATTTTTATTACTTGATTATCAGTTTTTTAGACATTTTTGAAGAAAATCCAGTATTTCGCAATTATTATGAATGAAATGGAATGAATATTGATCCATTTATAGGGTGGTGATGAAGAAAGCATTGAATGTGCGGTCAAAATGCTGGAATCGGTAGGCAAGTTGGCTGATCGCCAATGTCAGCAACAACAGCAAGAAGGCTCTCAGCCGGGTTCATCAGATGCACAGGATCATTCTCAGGATTCTAAATACGAGGAATTTAATACGAATCTTTATTTCGAGCATCTTAAAGAAATAGCATCGAAAGTATCGAATCGTGTTCGGTTTCTGATCCTCAATGTTACTGAATTAAGAGATGTGCGTTTCTATCTTTTTTCTTGCAGAACATTAAGATGAGAATTGTTTGAATTCTATTAGGTTCCTCATTGACAATACTCTTACTAGTTATATTTGTCTTGAGCTAATTTCATTTGCATCATTTCTATTCATAAAATGTTTTTCGTTTTTTCTTTCAGAATAATTGGGTTCCACGATCGTCGCCGAATGGGCCAAAAACTCTTGAAGAAGTGCATGACGAAGTTCGAAGGGAAGAAATGGAAAATAGGCTACATCGTGAGCAAGTATGTCCTGCAAAATTTATCTCTTGAAAGAGTAAATTCTTTGTTTATTACATAGAGGTTTTGGCTTTCATGTTGGATTTTCGAATAATTTTCAGTATACCAGTAAAAAGCGATACGAGGGTCGTACCTCATTGGATAAACGAAACCAGAGACCTGTATTGATTGGAAGACAGTCTCAGGATGGTCGACAATACGGACCGAGAGGTGGCGAGCCAAGTCGTGATCAGAAAGCACGGGCTGCTGGAGCTGCTAACCTTGTTGCTAATACTGCTAGTAGGAAAAATCAAACTCTGAATAGTGTATGTTGTTAATTTTTAATTTTTTTCTCTTTTCTAAACAACAGATTTCATGTGTCCTATGACTTTCAGTTAAAAATACCATATATGTCAGATATGGAAGTTATTTCTTGTTTGATGCATGTAGTATAGTAATCTTTTCACGAAAGTCTGTATAGTAATCAGTTTGCATGGTTGAACTTAGCTGGAAGAGATGGGTGTCTTAAGATCTCACTCCAGCATTTTTGTACTTAAAATTCAATAAGCCACTGAACGCCTCTGTAGCAAATGCAGATGTAATTGATGAAGTATTTTTATGAGGACCAACATGATAAATACTTCCAATTTTTAAAAATGCATATAACAGTCTTCTCAAATTTGTAGGGGTCAGATTGATATTATTCCAGTAATGTTGCAGTTCTTTTGGCGTAAAATTTACAAATAATTTTGTTACAGGTGGATCAGCCGCAGTCGCTCGGTGCACGTCGACCTCCATTCGCAGGTGGTGCAATTGGTGGAGGGCAGCAAATGGATAGGAATATGTTGCCTCGTGGTACGCTTAGTCGTGGAGCAGGTCGTGGCTCGTTAGCTTCGAGGGACAATTCTCAACCATCCAGCCGAGAACCATCTGAATCTAGAAAGTCAAGAGACGAAGAACGAAACGCAGTAAATTTTTTCTTAATTAAAAAAAAAAGTGTGTGACCATTTGATTGTTTGTATAACGTGTTTGCTTCAAATTTAGTGCAACTATCATTTAGGCCATCGCAGCAGCAAGCGCTGTGACACATAGCGCAAGCACTAACGCACAAAGACGTCTATACGCGGGTATAGCAGCCGGTGGTTCATCGCTACCATCATCAACTGTGGATGATGAAAGGAAAGACACAAATCGCTCTAGCAGGGAAAGTGAATTGGATGATAAAGAAATATTTGGTTTATTGTATCGAGAATTATACGATTATTTCTCCGATTCCACGAATATTGATATGGTGAGATGTCTTTTTTTTTCTAATTTATGACCAGGGCAGTAATTTAATTCATATTGTTGTTTCATGTTACTCATAACTGCAGTTTTCCGATGGCTAATACTATTCTATACTAGAATTGTTCAGATATTTTGGTTAATTAGTTGATTTTGATATTATCATTGAAGTTTAAAAAATTTTTTGGTCCTTTTGTGCGCAGTATTTTATCCATTACCTAATTTAATATTTTCAGCTGTTCCAATCAATCATGGAAATACTAATAGATAATAGGACGACGAACATTGACTCACATCGGGTTCGACAGGGATTTCGACTGCTGATGAAGATAGGTGTTGAAAAAATCACGGGAGATATTCGGAATCCGCATAGGCGATATGTTGGTCAAGTAATATGTAGGTGTTTACAGCGATCTGAGATTAAAGAAGATGCTCTTCGAGGGTTGGTATTTCTATGTTTGCATTTCCTTTTTTTTTTTTTTTTAATTTGATACTCAAAAAAGTGAGCTTGATTAAGATAAATATAAGTTGAAGTATAAAATATTTCCCTATTAATGACTATTAAAGATTTATGATTCAATAAAGTGAACTCATTTAATAGAGTTAATTTAAGCTTCATTCTCCTCCATACTTTGACACAGAACATCAAAACCTGAAATCTAAGCATTTGTTTGCAGGATTGCAGATTATTGCACGCAAGTGGTGGAAATGGAATTGTGGGAAGATAACATGAGGATATGGGAGTGTGTAGCTGAAGTGATAAGTTGGTCAATAATGTGTGAGGTGCAACATTTCGAAGGTCCTCGACCATCACTGGGAGATTTCAAGGAAGCATTTAAAAATGCTGATACTGATACAAGGAAGCCACACGCGCTTCTTGTCAGTGTACTCAAACGACTTGTACGTCGATTTTTTGTTTGTATTGGATATTGTAATTTTTGTGACTCATTGCATTTCAGTGCTATTTTTATTACAAGAATAGTTATATTTTGGTTAAAAATTTGTCTTTTCCAGCAAATTTATTTTATTGATTGCAGATGGAAATAGAACATGATCGAGATGGGCAAGTGTCATCAACAGGAATGGCATTTGAGGAAATTAAGGATTTACATTCGGATTTGTTGTCAAATGAGCTCAAATCATGTCAATTATCGTTTGGCAAAAATCTTTATCAGTTATTGCTCAACTAATTATTTCCATTTTTTGAAAACTCAACCTTTTCTTTCACGTGAAATTCACTCTTTCTAAGACGTACGCTCAATTTAATGCCCAGGATAATATTTTATCCGTTCTTATGGAGGTAGGGGATGCAAATTTTCCTAAATTGTTCAGAAACATTCGTCTTAGCCACGGCGCTTGGTCTTGTTGCAATTTTGTTATTTTTTCTGTTCCATTTATTTTAAATTTAGTGACTCGGAATTGGAATTCTACTCTTCCTTCCTACCCCAAAAGCAAGTGCTATTCTCCCTCTCCTGATGATAAATTTACTTCGCATCTTAGTGTTCCCTGTATTCTTCATCATTCTTCCATGCTTTTCTTTATCGTATTTATTATTGCTCGATCTAAGTTAATATGATATGCTTGAGCGTGTACATTTTAATTCATTGATGCAATGTGAATGTCTGTGTTTAATTGTGCTTGGATTGGTCTTTTTTTTAATTTCAATAATTTAGAAACATGGCAAGGGGTACTAGACGTCACTTGGGTTCTTAAATTATTGTATTAGTTTATCATTTTCAAAACAGGAGGGTATTATTTGATGGGGTTTCATTTGAAATAGTCCATGAAAGTGTTTAATTGAACTTATGAAGATAATGTAGCTAACGTAAAGATGAGAACAATAGTAATGTACTTACTACTTTTTCAATATAGTCTAAGGGACACTTTTAGAAAGGAAATATATCTCTTGATTTTGAGAATATTATTTTACATCAGAAACGTGTTTACTGTTATGTGATATAGGATGCTATGGTTTTGGACTGTTTTTTTGCTTTGCTTCTTTAATGAACTTGTTGAACTATAGAGGGCATTGTTTGATTTGTATGTTTTGCAGTTTATTGGTCATAGAATTCTTTCAAAATTGGGAGTATTGTTTTGAAACAGTTCTTCCAATAATAATTCTATATGAATTCGTTCTTGCATATACCGTTTTTTCTTTTTGTGCATGTCTGCTTTTTGCTTCTTTCTTTCCTGAATATGTTTGATGGAACCAATACAAGATAACGCTTCTCGATTCTGCGAAGGTGAAATAAAATTAGAGTATTTCTCCTACACATGGCAATAAATTATTCTAATTTATTTTAACATTTAATTTGGTGTGGGATTAGGATTAAGGATACATTGTTTACTGTTTTTACCAATAGCATTTACTAGTCACATATCCTAGGGTACTGTAGAAATTCTAACTTAGCTTCTTTATCTGTTTCTTTTTCCACTCGTAAATCATCCTTAACTGGAACAATCGTTTGTAATGAGGCAAAATTTTCGATTGATGTATTGTATGTGAAAATTTACAAAACATTCGAAAATTTGAATTTATTTTCGAATTTGACAAATTGAATATATAAAATTCGAAAATTGTAATAGTAAAGGTATTTTAACGGATATGAATTAATGTAGGTAACTTTTATGGTAAATTAGAAAAAAGATGACAGAAATGAGATTGAACAGGAATATCCTACAGATTTTCAGTGAAATTAACAGGTTGGAATGGGTTAACAAGTGAACAATAGTGATGGCTGTGAGAGGGTTTATTGTTGTAATTAATTTATCATGAATACCTGGGAGTAGTGTTGTTGTTTTCTTTGATTTTTAAATTTTCTATAGAATGCTAGGTGTAATTGCATCGAAAACGTCATTTGTATTGATTACATCTTAATGTTTTTTTTTTTTTCAAATTGTTTACTGGTTGCGTTTTCAAACGATTCTTTGCTATTTCCATAACTCAGTTTCTTTTCTGCAATGGCTAAAAACAGTGCTGTCTTTTCTATGGCAAGAAATTAATTACTGATAATTATTAACAGAACAAAAAGGTTGAGAGCTCCTTTTATGAAACAGTCATTTTTTACTTCGTAAAATTTTTCGCACATTTTCTTCTATTCAATCAAACTATCAAATTTCATCCAAGTTGAGATCCAGCACTGTTGAAAGGAGAGTTTTATGGTTCTGGAGTTTCATCGCTCAATTTTCTTTGATATTTGAGATTGTGCCGTTGAGTTATTTGTAGTTGCAAGAAATTGTATCTAAGTGTTTGTTTGGAAATAAAACTATCAAAACTTCTGTTTACAGTAATTATTGATTGAGTTGGAAAAGCTTTCTTTTTCATAAGTTGATTTTGCAAAAATTTCATCGTCCGTGAGCAGTTACACTTGTTAATCTCTGCAGAACGACTTACCGGAAATGGAAATCAATTCCATTTACAACGCAAATCATTTGACTCTTTCATATGACACATTCATTTGTCATAGTTAACAACTCTGTGAAAAGGATTTGGAAATAATTTGACAAACTTTGATTTTAATTAATAACTAAATTTTGACAAACAATGTGAATTCTTCAAAATATCAGGAAATAGCAGGTGAGAGGAAACACACAGATAGGATCCTTAGACCAACAAAAAGTGTGTCGTGAAGTTCGATAAATGAATGACGCCTCCAATCATCTGATTTTTCAACAGATGTTCCAATCCATTATTGAGTGAGCTTCAAGTAAATTGCTTCAAATAAATAAAATTCCCAAATCGTTGGAAATTTCGTAAAAATAAAATTGCAGAAAATATTTCTGCAATTTTATTTTCAAATACTTTTTCAAACATTCATATTTCCATTTCCAAATGTCATTTTTGATTTTTAATGGTTCAATAATACAACATTTATCGAAATCTACATTGTCCTGTATGTTATTATTGAACTTCCTGTTTACTGGATCTTTGATCATCTCAATCAGTATTGTGACTGAGGTCAAACCTTTCAATTACTATAACCTAAACCTTAAATTGATCTTATGCAGCAGTTAATCAAAGGCAAAATATATGCTATAAATTATCATATACTTATTGACAAAACTTGTCCAGTAATGAACTAATGATCCCGGAAGCGAATGAGGAAAGATCAAAGGTTACCGAACGACAATCCTATGTGATCGCTGCATTCTTTAAATTTTGAATTTCCTCTTCGCATCTTTATGTAATCCTAATGAGTAACTGAATATTCAAGTATTTGAATTAATATTGTTGTAATGAACAATGGATTGAAAAAATTATTTATTATTCAGAATGGTCGTTGCTTTTGGATGAAATTTCGTTGCATCTCATATGTCTTGTGAATAGTAAGGTCGTGACTTGACAGTTCTTTTTTCACAAAACCGGTTTCACCTCTGATCGGACTCAGTAACGTGTCACAGCCACGAAAACCAATCTACAACACAGGTTCACGTTCAGGTGAACAAGTGGAAAATTTAATGGTGCACATAAATGTCTCGGATAACAAGGTGTTTATTATTTACCTTTTCGTCGGAATCTGAGAAAATACTGAAGATGAAAATGCCCTCATATGCGATCTGTCCGTTAATATCCTGGAGAAAGGTAGATCGACAATGCAGACCAGTTCTGCGATTGCATGCACCTACAGGTATCGGTATAAAACAAGTTATGATACCGTAGTTGGCACCCGCAACACTCAGGTATGTGTCAATTAATTCAGTAAGTGGTGGACCTGGAAAGTGTTCGCCTGTGAAATTATGCTCTCCAAATTTCATAAAAAGTTCATTTAAACAAGAAATTGGGGCAAAAATATTTAAAAAAGATAAGCAAAAAATAAATATTAAATATCAGTTTTTGGTATTATAGAAATAGGGAAAAAGATAAAAAAAGAGTAAGTGGAAAAGGTTTTCTGAGATTTACGAAAAGTATTTATGTCAAATGGTACCACAATTATTCATCCATTTTTTCGGGTACTATGTGATGGATAAAGATGAAAGAACAAACCAAGAATTTCACGTGTGTCGACGCAATCTCCGCCAAGGATTGCTTTCCTAGCTAACGGTGAACCCATTCCATATGCAATCACGTCAACTCGTGTACCGGTATATTGACGCACAGCAATTATCATACTCCTCAAAAATTCCTCGACCAATGATCATTGAGAAAAATTTTGGTAAAAAATAAAATCAATACTAAATTCGAATATATAATAGAATTAAATACTGATAATGCAAATTAATTTTGAAGGATAAATTACAAAAATGTACAACAAAAAAAAATATAATTTCAAACTTTTGTCCTGACAGTAATAGTTTCAAGTGTTTCCTTAACAATCAAGCAATCTTCCGTTTATTTCAAAATAATTAAAAAATAACAATTCTTTTTAATTGAAAAAAAATTATGAAATATAATTGAGGAATTGTTTCTCTCATACCTGATCTGTTTGACATACGAACATTTTAAATCAATTAAACCAGTGGCTGTTAAACCACCATCACCCCATGTTGTACCGTAAACCTCGGATCGACGATAACCTTTAGCAAGCAAATGATTCACCATTCTCTGCAGTTGATTGATTTTTCAGTTTTGAATCTTTCATAAAAATTTTGTTTTTACCATTCAAAAAAAATGATTTCTTGAAGTGGAGGTTGAGAGAGAGAGAGAAAGCATTTGCTATTACCTGATATCGGATGATTTTCTCACCGCTGTCATGAATTAGGATAACTGCTTGATTCCTAAGATCATCGTCATCATCCTCCTTACCTCCATGACTTGCGTCATTTCCCAGATCAGTACGTTCCAGTGCTTGAGCAATCGCAATACCGTAGTTCTTGTGGATGAATGACCGGAAATGTGTCGTGAAATCTGCTTGTACGTTTTGACAAAGCAGCAATAACCATAATAACATCTGCAAACTTCAACTAATTAAAAAAAAACTGATTATTGAGACGACAAATTCCACTTTATTGTAATAAATTTAAATTAATTAGTTTCAATTTGCAAAAAAAATATTCATTTGCCAATAAATTTGAGATAAGCCAATTTCTTCCAAATTCCTAATAATTACGATTTATAACTTTCTTTGGTAAAAAAATTGTTCAGTGATTGCAGCATTAAATTTACATTTAAATTTTTACAAAAAGTGCAAACTTGATTTTGAAAAATTTTAGAAATCAAATACGAAAGACGAAGAAAAATTTTCTCTTTCCTGAAATTGAACAAAAATTTATCAAAATTCTACGAGGAAATGGAAAAAAGAAGGAATGGAAAGGAGAATAGGAAGTGGGAAGGTGGATAGAAAGGGAGATGTCAATGTTAAAATTTTAATCAGGACAATCACTTTTGTCAAGGAACGAGATTGACTGGATTACCACAATGGCAATCTCATTGATCCGACTTGATCAGCAACATCGTCCGATCGATTTTTTCATATTTATTGCTGGTGATTAGTAGTAATGGATCAGTGATATGTCGTCTACTGCAATCAATCGATTCATCCTTTTTTGCATCTTACAATCGATTTTTGAAAAAATGAATAAATTTATGAACTTATTATATTAATTGTTTTACTTGAAGTGATTGAAACAGTTAAACTATTAACTGCATCAAAATTCAATATTATTGATTGCATCTGTATAGAAAAACTATTCTAACGCATTCATTTGTAAATAATTTATAATTTCAAAAATCTAAAATAATTTAAAATTTTTGCAGAAAAAACATTGCTTATATGTAATTTAAATTTGGAATATCTTTTTATATCTGCCCAATCGTTTATGAAATTGATCTGATAACTGAATAAGTGATTGTGGTACAATGCTGAAAAGTTTATGACGTACTAGCCACATAGTATTAATTCTCCTCATTATATCCCAGCTTAATCCCGTTGTTTCCAACCATAGTTTGCTATTTCGAGTGTGCCACCAACATCTCCTCATATTACAATCATTTTGCTGAGCGTATAAACACGATAAATAACACGTCACGGCTTTTCCTCATAATTAATTTGGTGATATTAACATGTCTTTTTGCCAATTAATTTCTTCATCGTAGCTAATTGACCGGACGCAGAGAACTGCATTATTTTCAAATTGAACTGCAACCATATCCTAATGGAAAAGTTTATAATTAGCCAATCCGATTTAAAAAAAAATCACATAAAAAGACTATCAAAGACCATTAAACATTGTAAGCATATTTTGATCACATTTTACATAATATGGTGAAATGCTACCACATAAATGTGGCATGCGAAATATATGGCTTATTTCGTGATACAAAAAAGACTAACTACGTGATCAAATAGTAATTCAAATATAAATCGAATTTGTTAATTCAAATGTATAAAGTAAATATTTTACTATTTCATTTCAAATAGAAATTGGAATTCAATTTTTTATTTTTTAAAAATTCAAGCACAAATTAGGTATTTAGTTCGAGCAGTATTCAAGCAGAAATCTATCATTTGATTCATTAAGATGTTTAAATTGAGTATAATATAATTCAATAATATTATTTAGTTCAAATATAAATTCGATATTTTTTCAGTCAACTAAGTGATTGCTTTTTTCGACACTTTACAGTAGAGGATACCCAATAAGGTACGGTAATTCCTTAATGCATTGCTAGACATTTAAAAAAAAATTAGCAGTTTTAATTAAGAGAAAAATGCTAGCTAATGAAGAGCGCACAACAATATTTCTGAAGCAGTAAAATGCAAACAAATAAGAAATTAAAATAATATAAACAAAGAAATGATTAATTTGTTGGTGAAAAGCTATTACTTAATTTTCCTTACTTAATTATTTCTAATTTTTTACATTTAAATCGAATTTCAGTCTTGTTTTTTAAATTCCATTTCGAGAAATAGTTCAATAAAACAGGCGGTTCGTCCCTTTAAACCAATAACATCATTTTGTGGTGTTCAATCATACCTTAATATATTCACTTCTATGAAAGTTTCAGCCAGATAATTCTAATTGTAAATCAGCAAAAAACAATGGATGGTTTGGTGATGAAATGAATTGAAACAAAGATATTTTAAGGAATAACAATTTTCCACTTAAACCATTCGATTCTGAGAAATTTTCTTGAAATTGTAAACAAGCCGATGAACTTTCAAAATTTACAAGCTAAGAAATTCGATGATAAAAAAAGGAAAGGAATGATGCAGTTCTGAAGTTATCAAGAAATGTGAATAGAAACCAATTTCTGATGAAGAAATGGAAGGATTAGAATAAGATAGATCAGATGATAGATGGACGAGTGAAATTCAGATCATTTAGATTAACAGAATGAAATCAGAAAAACTTTTCAATTATTCAAGATTGCATCACGCAATGATCTCGGGATACAGTAACCACGAGAATGATCCGAGGTTGTCGGCAAACAAAGTTCATCCAACAAACACTCATTCTGCAAAAGTGATCAGCTAATCTCACTGGAGTACAGTTTATTAAAACTATTTCACCCTTGACCTCCATCAATGGTTCGATAATTCCAAATTTTCTATTGAAATTCCAACCTTATATGGATCGCATCCATTCAATATTAACTTGACATTTTCCCATCTTTTCATTATATTTTCTTGTTGTTTATCATTTGGTACGAACATTGTTGAGTGAGTGACATCGGCCTGATGGAATTCTAAAGCAACTGAAATTGAACATTTAAATTAAACATGCTTGAAATTGAAGTGAACTTGAAAATAACTTAGCTACTGAATAAATTCAGGAAAGGAAAAGGAGAAAACATACTTTCCGGTCCAGTGGCAATTTCGAACCTATCCATCACGCTATTATCATAGAAGGTATGATTAATTTGTGGAGAAATATGGACAAGATAGCGTGAATTTGGCTTCAATCGGTCAATTATAACAAAATTCTGCAATGTTTCACAAAAATTTCAATCAAATATTTCACTTACTGATTTTTTATTGTCCTCCAAGGATCATTACCTTGCAAAAATAAAAATCATCTAAAAAAATGTTGAAATGGTTCACACTTGTCGTGGATCAATCAAAGTTCTATGCTCCCAATGTTTCGTTGATAAAGTATTACTTTCTGCATACATAACTGAGGAACCTTAAAAACTACAATATAATTAGATGCTTCCGTTAAAGTGAAAAAAATTGTAGCAAAGTTTTCTGATCAAATTTTCACCTTATTCGATGTTACTCTGAATCTTCTCATCTTCTTATAGAAAAAATTTTAGTTTTCACAAACTTCTGCCGATTTATCTCTATTCTTGTTCTTTGCTACAAAATGGGTAGATTAATAAACCTGTAATAAAAGGTGAAATACGACTAGGATACGTCCAGGTAATTTCAACACGTCCAGGTGATAACAGTCGATATGATAATGCATTTCCTTGACGATATTCACGAAATTCAAAATGTCCTTCGAAAATTAACAAATGAGGAATATGTTAATGAAGAATAATTCAAATTTTTGAATTATTGATATAGGTCACAGTCAAGTTTGAAAAAATGCTTAATATCGAACATTAGGAAATTTTAATTTTTATAAATAATTATCATCTCTATCCTTTCTAATGTAATCATGAAAGTTGAATTGTTTTTCGTGCACGATAACTTGCAAAAATTTTTCCAATCAAACATTCATCAAGTCAAAATTAAACTTTTTTCTTACAAATTATACTTTAAATTGAAAAACGCATTAAATAATTTTTTAAGTTTTACCCATTGCTTTGAATCTATAAAAGCTTGGTGCACGCATTATTTCACCATTTTTCATACGGATATTTATCCTTACGTAATATTCGTGACCAGGTTGTAAGTCACGTAGCATAAGTGAATTAGCTATCAACTCCGGGAACGCACCACTTGATGATCTGGATCCATTTGCCGAATAATATGACCATTCAGCATCCGGAATATTTGGATCATCCGATAGGTAAACATCATAACCATCAATAAGATTCGCCGATAAAAAACTGAAATCAAAATAAGTCATATTTGACACACACACACACACATACACGCACACATACATACACACATATACGCATACACACATACACACA